>VZTM01021279.1:238328-249469 GCA_013400555.1 Jacana jacana
GGGGGGGGTAAGATAAAGCGTTTCATTTGGAGAAAACATTAAAAACTACTAAAAAGCCAATGGAAAGTACAGGGCTGTGTTGAATGGGTAGTGGCGAGCAAATGTCCATCAGTGTTAGATGCTGCCTGTGCTGAATCTGCTTCCAGTGCTCCAGAGATCGTTGACACACACACACACACCCCCCAGCAAACGTATATAATTCATAGCATGGGTGGAGGGAGGATAACAAGGATGCAAAGCTGTGATTCTACAGCAAGCATTGCCCATCACTCCCAGTCTGCATCACCAAGGTCTGGTGCTAAAACCACAGGGTGCTCACCTCCCCAAGCAGGTCCTCGCCCCATGGAGACCTGAACACTGCTGTGCCTTAGCAGCAACAGGGGCAATGGACTGGCACAGAGCTTTGTGCAGCTTGGAAACAGTTTTGGAGTTCATCTTTTTTAGCTGTAGCAATATTACTGTTTTTAATTATTTTTGTTTGTTGGTTTGGTTTGGTTTTTGGGGGTTTTTTTGAGTGCTGCCTGAATAGATAGGAAGAACAGACCTGCACCATGTCCTGTCCCCAAAAAGTTCCTCTCCAACATCCATCTTCTTGGCCATTCTGCTTGCTTTGCCTTGCCTTCCTCCAGCTGGTCTCACAACATAACAAATTTTTAAGTCATCTTTTGGTCCTAAACTCACCTATGCTTGAAAAGCACAAAATCTTAGGTTTTAAAAAAATAAAATAAAAAGAAAGATTATTCTGATGTCTGAGGTGCTGTCCCACTGACGTTTAATTAGCCCTTGGGAGCAGAGATGTACTTTATGAGCAACATATACTTGCTCTCAAGCAAACCTTGAGGCTTGGGTTCCCCTTTTATTTTTTTCTCCCTTTTTTTTGACTCCTCCATGCCCTGTTTGCAGTGGAAGAGCAATGCTTGCTGTGCACAGGGCATGCTGCACATCATCTC
Source organism: Jacana jacana (assembly GCA_013400555.1). Taxonomy (NCBI): domain Eukaryota; kingdom Metazoa; phylum Chordata; class Aves; order Charadriiformes; family Jacanidae; genus Jacana; species Jacana jacana. The sequence goes on from VZTM01021279.1 coordinate 239,279, forward strand.
ACTGGCCATGTGGGTACCACCATGGACTGTGGGTGAGTAAAACCCCAGCAGAGCATACATACGGCCTTTTCCTTGTCTTATTTCATCCTTTAAAGACCAGGCACTAACAAACACAGGAGCATTAAGTCATGTGTGGTTTTAGACAAGAAAGGTTGGGGTGGTGGGACACAGTGCCATGCATGCTGCCTGCAAAGTCCCTGCTCCCAGCCTGCTTGAGGACATCCCCTGTCGGTTTGCACTGCTGCCAGGGAAAGCAATTAGCATGAAGGCACTGGTTTTAACTTCTTCAAAGTGAACCCATCCATGCTGAGCTGCAAGGGAGGCTTGGCTTTGTACAGGGCATCCCCAAGAAAAAGCCATCAGGAGGAGTGGGAGGAGGGGGTTGCAGTCCTCACTCGTTTCCCTGCAGAAGCCTACGCCAGCTCTCAGGGAGTTTCTCTTCCTTCTTATTGTAAAGCAAAGCGAAACCCATACATGCGGGACCCTTTGTCCTCCACCCACTGCCCCAGAGGTGACCAGGTACATTCTGGGAAGGTGACCAGGTGCATTCTGGGAAGGGCCCCTCTGGAGATCACCACTGCATGCTTGGGCAGTGAGTACCAAGTCTTGTGCTAAAGACGGTTTCTTCAGTCACACAGTAGGGTTACACCTTCCTTCATCATTATATCAATCATCACCTCCTTCTTAGTGGTAAATATTTTTTAAGATCTCTTGACTGTGGAGGGGAAAAAAGGATCAGTGGAAAATAAATAATCCCAGTTCTCAGTGGAGCAGAAGTCTCTGAACCATCACAGCTGCTTCTAGTTCATGATGTTACAGAATCAGAATTGTAGGGGTTGGAAGGGACCTCTGGAGATCATTTGGTTCAACTGCCCTGCCAAAGCAGGTTCACCTAGAGCAGGTTGGACAGGATCACATCCAGGCAGGTTTAGAATGTCTCCAGAGGAGACTCCACAACCTCTCTGGGCAGCCTGTTCCAGTGCTCTGACACTCTCAAAGTAAAGATTTTTTTTTCTCAGTTTGAGATGGAATTTTCTGTGTTCCAGCTTATGCCCATTGCCCCTTGTTCTGTCACTAGGCACCACTGAAAAGAGTCTGGCCCCATTAGAGATTGAAAAGCATTGATGAGATCCACTCTCAGTCTTCTCCAGGCTAAGCAAACCCAGGTCTCTCAGCCTTTCCTCATGAGAGATGCTCCAGTCCCCTGATTATCTGTGTAGGTCTCCACTGGACTTTTTCCAGTAGTTTGTTTCTTTCTTGAACTGGGGAGCTCAGAACTAGACATAGTATTCCAGATAGGGCCTCACCAGGGTAGAGCAGAGGGGGATGATAACCTCCCTTGACCTGCTGGCCATGCTCTTTTTAGTGCAGCGCAGGAAACCATTGACCTTCATCACAAAGGCACATTGCTGGCTCATGATCAATTTGTCTGCCAGGACTCTCAGGTCTTTTTCCTCAGAGCTGCTTTCCATCAGGTCAACCCTTAACCTGTTCTGGTGCATGGGATTATTCCTCCCCTGGTGCAGTACCCTACACTTGCCCTTGTTGATCTTCACTATGTTTCTCTCTGCCCAGGTCTCTAGCCTGTCCAGGTCTCACTGAATGGTGGCACAGCATTCCAGTGTGTCAGCCACCCCCTCCCAGTTTTGTGTCATCAGCCAACTTGCTGAGAGTACACTCTGCCCCCTCCTGCAGGGGGATGAACAGGTTGAACAAGGCTGGACCCATTACTGACCCCTGGGGAGCACTGCTAGCTACAGGCCTCCAACTAGACTCTGCAAATGCTACACCTCCAGTGTTTGTTGCTCTATTAGGATGCTGGCTCTATTGCCAATGGAGCAACTGCCATGAAAGACTAGCAGCAGAGCCTGGCCACTACAGTGGTTATTAACAATACCTACCTACCCTTTGGCTTCCTAATGACAGCATGTTTGGGGAACAAACATGCCATCAAAAGAGAAGTGAAATAGCTACAGCTGCATGAAAAAAGGGAATTGCAGGGTTTTGCATGGATCTCCTGAACTGAGGGGCCGTTTCCAGGCAGCTGATTCAGCAATACTCCATCACCCAGCAGTGAAACTGTGTGCAGAGCTGTGGGAGGAGGAATTTTCCCAGGTGTTGGCCTCAGCCCACCGTTGAGGTAGGGCTGACACCCCAGGATAGGCACTAGTTCAGAAAACTCCCTTTGGACACTCAGGGAGTTTTGCCAGAGTAACGGGCACTGAAGGCTGTAGGAGACTGACCCCCACCAAAGTAAGAATAAGAGCTGCTGAGGTGCTCTACAGAGGCTTGAATTAATTTCTTGTAGTCAACACCCAGCTCCAGCATGGGGAAACAAGACTGGCTTAAAAATTAAAAAGGACCTAACATACATGCTTTCAAGTCACCCCATTTAATTTTCAGTACTCTACGCAATTGAAATTGTAATATTTATTTTCTTAATCAAAACCATGGATGGATACATGGGGACAGCTGGAGACTTGTTTATAGTGCTACCATATATTTTCTATTCTCCATACTATGTCTCCTCCATGCTAGCAATAACAAGCTGGTTGATGAGCTGGGGCTGTCCTGCTGCTGCGATGTGCAGAGCATTCAATACTGCCTTAGCCCGGGAGAAAAATACCCAGCCTGACAGAACCAGCTCTTCTGCCAGTCCTTGCCCAGCTGTGCAGTGCTTAGTTGCACTCCTCCTCCCTATCCAAGCCCCCTTCTTCCTCAGAAGCTGCTGTGCCTTATACCTCAGCTGTGACCCTGTCCCCAGTGCACCAATTCCCCTCTAAGGGTGACATTGATCCCAGCCCCAGAGCCACCCCACAGTGGGATGCAGGGTTGCTGCACACTTACATGCTCAGCAAGTTTCTTTACGAGGAGCAGCTTCCTCTTCCATCACAGGAGGACCCAGATATCAGCCAGCATGGAGCGAGAGGAGCCTAGTTGCAGCTGGGTGACTGACCTTGCCTTGAAGGTCCTCAAGGCATCACAAATACATGAACAGCAGCTCTTTCAGGTTAGCTGCAAATTCTTTGCTCCGTGCCCGTTAGGGCTTCGTAGCACATATTGCCTAGCCAACTGTGCATCGGGCTACATACGAGTGCCAGGCTATTGTGGGAGACAACTGAGGTTCAAATACCCACAAGGCAACCTCAAGGGAAGATCATTACACATTGAAGGGAAAAAAAAGAATAAAACCCAATATGTATGAGCATAGCTCATATCTCTCCACACCACTCTTCCTAATTTCGGAGAGCTGCTCCTCCCGGGTGTGGGGTACCACAACTGCTGTTCCTCCTAGCTGTTGGGGTAGAGGACTCTGTGTGCTACACTGCCTCAGTGACCTCATTAATGGGGATGTGATGAATTAAGCCTCATCACTGCTGAGATGAAACCAAATAGAACCAGGGAAACCTCCTGGTGCGGCAGTTGCTCCTTGAGTTGCGGTTGAAGCAGCAGAGCCTCACAGAGGGCTCTTGGCAGGATGTCCCTGCCTGTCCCACCAGCACACGCTGAACATAATTCCCCCCCCGTGATGCCACAAGTGCTCCTGTTTGCCCATGGAGAGACATTATTTTCTTCCAATAATTGACTTAGTGGAAATAACCATTCCCTTTTCCACCTTTCCCTCAAGGCTCTAGAGGCTATACTCTCCTTTTGGCCAGGTATTAAAAATAAAAATAAAAATAAAAATTAAAAAAAAAAAAAGCTTCCCCGTATAGAAACTCTCTGTCAGGGGAGCGCTCACCCAGAGGAGCCGCTGGGGGAGCCAGCCACATGCTCCCTTCCCACCTGTACAGCACATTGCAAAGTGCTTCACCCCAGTACAAAATCCTGAGCAGAGCATTCCCTGAAGGGATGGATGCCTGAATAACTCCTACCAAGTACGTGTTCTTGGGACTGGAGCTCAGTTCCCCCTCTCATCGGGGAACGCTCTAACCGTGAGTCATGCCAGCAGCTCTCTGGGTATCCCCAAGCACTTGAGACTGTGCATCTCAGTAATTATTCTTGGGTATTGAGTCATCAGCTGGCTTGGCACCGAAAGCGTGGACACTTTCCCCATCCTACTCCTTCAGAACTGGATGAAGGGTTGAGTCCATCACTAATGAGATTCAGACAATCACATTGCACAAAAGAAATGCAAAAAAAACATTGCCCCGATGCATCTCCTGGTCAATCAATATCACTGCTCCCTGTCTTTTTTCCTGGCTGCAAGACCACTGCCAGGTGAAACACCAAACACAAAACTAGCAAGAGGAGAATAAAACTACAGTTACCCCTTTCTCCATCACAGCTGTCCTCCTACCTGCCCCTCAGGTCACAGCCACGGCATTTGAACCCACAAGAGCTTTTGCACCTACAGACAGGAGATAAAAGGGATGGAAGAAAGGACGTAAAAAAGCACCCGGAGATGAGAAATGCTACAATGGGTGAAAACAGAAAGCAAGAGTGAAAGAGGGACCTTGAAAGTGCTGGCAGGCTGACAACACTATGCTGAAGAGAGACCAGCACTCCCTCCCCACACACAAAACCACAGGCACTACTAGCACCAGTGACATTACTCACCCGGGTGTTTTCAGACTGGAGGTGGGGACTAGAGTGGCAGAAAAGACAAGGAGACAACGGAGGATTTCATGGGGGTCCTGAGGTCCCAGGGGGGGTTGTCAGGAGAGGCACCACTGCTCTGATGGAGGGAGCAAGGGAAGAATATTTTGACTCAGCCCACAGCGGACACCCCTCCCTGCCCCTCTGACCTGCAGCACCATCCAGCTCCATGAAGGTCCTCAAAGGAGCTTTTAATTTCTATTAATGTCATAAAAATTTAAATTTAAAACAAAGCCCACAGGATTGATGGAGAGTTTTAACCACATCACTGTTTCTGTGGGTAAGAGTTCCTGGAGCCTGCCCACATCTCTTATTTTCTGTAAAGCATCACGACCTGAGTACAGCGATCCCTTAGAGTTACATTGCCGAGATTGCTGTGAATGTTCCTTTAATAGAAAGCTTTGTAGTTAGCCTTGCAGTAATTGTAGCTGGCTGATGATGGGGAAAAATATCAGGTCCCAGATCCAGTTGAAAAAAACTGCTGAAAAAAATTTGGGATAAAAAAGCCTAACTCTTGTCTTATCTCAGGCATACATTGATCCAGAAAAAAACTTCCTTTCCTGCCATGTCCTAGGATGCTTTTCAAACAATCTTCCCATTTCACTGTGAGAAGTTACCTGCCCAAAACATAATCATTTAAAATACCTGTATGCTTTCTGGGGAGCTATGGCACCTACTCAGGGGTCACCACCAGCTCCATCTATTTCCTGGGAAAGGCTGTACCCTGGCATGTGGATTCAAGCTTTGGCATGGAGCCTGCAAGTAACATCAGCTGAATTTGGGGGACCCCAGTCTGGCTGGACACCTAAGGACACAAAGATGCTGGACTGTCACCTGAAAAGTAATGGCCAGAAATGGGCAGTGAAGAGGAGAGATGCTGTGGTACATGGCAAGGTCACAGGGAAAACCGATGATGGCTAGAAGAGAGAAGAGCCATGAGATGTCAGTGATGAACACCCAGGACCTTACAGGCTTCAGTGTGCTGACTGTGGGCTCAGAAAAGCCACTGTGACTCACAAGTAACATTTAATTATTTGACTTTAGCTTTCAAATCAATGAAACTTCAGCACATGCTTAAGGTTACGTATTTCAGGGGATTCCTCAATGAATAAGTGCCAACAGCTGAAAAAACACCAGGCAAGTTTCAAGCCTTTGCTTTCCTATTTGATGGAGTCACTGGTTCCTGATTAACCAGAAGCACTGCTTCTGTCAGTGAGGCTATTTTGGTGAGATATCTCACCCTGACTCTTCCAAAAAATATTATGCAGGAGCAAAAAAATGATCCATGATCAATCCACCGTATGTTCTGAGAGTGGTAGACAGTGTAAGAGTTAGTTTTATTTACTGAAGCATCTACAAATCTTCTTCCACTCAACATTTTGCAGTTCTTTTTATGCAGCAACTATCTACAATTAACTGTCAGCCTAGCTGTGATATAATCAGGCTGCAGCTTTAATTTTATATATATATATATATAATTATTGCATAATTATATATATACATTATTGTGTAATTATATATAATTATAATTATGGTGAATAGGACTCTCCTACAAATAACACATCCCTTCCCATTGAAGATAGGTTAAAAATTGCTACATGACCTTCACAAAGGGTTTGAGAGCTGGCCTGCTGGTGAAGAAAACTCATGTAATTTGACAGGTACCACCACGCAACCACAGACCTCGCTAAGAAATAGCTCTCACCCCCCCTGTTTCAGAGATGACAATGGAGAGGATGGCGTGTGATGGTCATGTTTCTTCATACGCAGCTTACTCCAAAAGCAAGGTCGTCTCCCTCTAGCTTGGACTTCAAGAGCAACCACAAGGACAAAAATTAGATTGCTATTCATGATGGGGGAGAGAAGGCAAGCCAAGACTGAAACAAACGGTTAGCACCCCAGCCCCCCCATGTCAGTGCACGTTTCCAGGAATGTCACAGTTTTTTAGAACAGTGTGGCTGGAGAAGATCCTATTTCTCATCACTCTCATATACAGTCCTCAAAACCAAACTGAGCTGAGGGGTTTGGGGGTTTGGGTTTTTTCTAACCAGGTTTCTTTATTATTATTGTTTTTCCTTTCTTTTTCAGATAGGTTTTTTAAGTATTGTTTTGGTTGAGTGTAGTGTAGCCAAGAACAGAGTTTCATCCAGTTTTGACTACAATAACATTACAGCTTTATAGCTAGTCACAGAATGGTTCTTATTTTTCTCTGGAGGTTAATTTCAGCAAGAGCAATTTATGGTTGAAATAAAGCCAGTGGAATTACATTTTCTCATGTAAAATCATACATCTTCTAACAGCTTTAATAGACTATGGTATGCAATTACTGCACTGTATCTCTAAATGTGTACATGATATATCCCAATCTTTGTTGCTTTAATAACAAATGCATCACTCTACCTGTATAATCCTTTGTTTGCCTGATGAGATGGGTACCCGATATCAGGACATAATATGCAATAAAAAGGACATAGATTTTTCAATTTCAAAAGAAGTTGCTGTTCACTTTTTGATGCTGCTGACATAGAAAATATTATTAAACCTGCCTCACCAAATAATATTAGTATTAGATGCTGGGCTGTATGTAATCACTAAGGAACATCAAAGCCCAGACCAGAGATCCACAATTATTCCCATTTTGCAGCTAAGGCAGAAAGATCATTAGTGCCTGGGATGGGACCAGCCCGGAGACCGCAGCACCAGTCCTGGAGCTGAGGTGGGTTGTTTCCTCTCCTCCAGGCTGGCCATGAGACCATGCTCACCCCGAGCAAAGCAGACAGACACAAAGTGGCTCAAAGGGCAGACTATGCTCAGTAATTATCGGGATGCTTCATTCAGTCAGACTCAAGACTGGTCAAATATAGGATGCTTTGAGATGAAGGAAGCAGACAGATGGATGAGGTTAGGAATGAAAAACAGATGTAACATCTGCCCTACATAAACATATCATTAAGACTTTATTACCTTATTGCTAGGACCCAGCAGTCAATACCTTAGACTTTGCTTTGAGGCAAATCTAAATACCAGAATACACTTGCATTCAGTCCATGGCCAAAACACAAGAGCAGCCAAGGCAGAGAATACAGATGTGGTACACCTTGGGCAAAAGGAGCAGAAACTGTCCAGGCTCAACTCACCACCCATCCAAACCAGCACAATCACCATGTTTACATAGTGTTCAGCATCTGCTCCAGAGAGTCTCACCACAATACACATGGGGTTGTTGCTCTGTGAGGGGAATGGAGTCTGCAGAGTGCAATGACAAGTGCTGGAGCTCCAATGACTCTTTGGGTTTATCACCTCTGATCCTGCAATAGGTGTACAAGGGTCTTCATCAGCCCAGCATGGCAAGGACTTCAGTTTCATATGCTATCAGGAAAATAAATGAGTGGTGACAACGGGTTCATTCAAGCATGGTTCTTTACAGATAATTGAGAAAAAGCTTCCTATTTCTAAAACAGCAAATATAGCAATGTTCAACTATTTCTTCTGCTGCTGGGCAAAAATACACTCCCCAATATTAGAATATACTCCATTGTATCAGCAAATTAAATCCACCCCATAACTCTGTAATATATTACCTAACCATAGTGAGGGACCGTTGACCAAGAAAGCATTTCTGCTTTGGGAATGCCTGTGCAAAACCAGAACATTCCTTGCAAATTATCTGTGAGCCACGTACCACAAAAAATAGAAATTACATGAAGAAAGCAAAAAATAGCTCAAGGTTTTGCCTAAAAGGGAATCACAAGTGTCCTACTTGTGTGGTTGTCCTACTTGTGTAGCCTGGTTTTGGCTGGAGGCTGCTGGCAGGCCCTTTGGACGTGAAGTTCTGCAGGAAGATGCTCTTGCCATCCCAGCCAGCTTTCCACAGCCCATGCTGGATACCCTTCTAGCCCAAATTTTTCCCCCACCTCACTACCTTGGGTAACAAACAAATCCCACTGAGAGCTGGGACTCAGCAGCAGGAAGCAAAGTCCTCTCCTGGCCCGTTACACCACTAAGAGGCATCTCCAAGCACAGCTTTCCTTGACATAATTGTTCTGTGTACAATGCCCATTCAATAGCAGCCATATCCGAGACCTCTGAAGGTATTTGAGTTAAATATTTCTCCTTTCAGACAAATAACCCTAACTAACAAAACAACACATGCCTAAACGCTACACAGGAGTGCCATAAACTAGAAGCTGTTGTCCAAGTTGTGCATCAGTGCCCTCACCTGAAGAGAAACCTCATGCCCTGTTGCCGAGGGCATTGGGCAAGGAAACCTGGAAAGTCAAACCAATGCCTTTTCAAGAACACGCATGCCAGTGTATCCCGAAGGTCTCTTTCACTTCTGCGTCAGAACATAAAAAGGTCTCCTACATAAGCTTAAAACCACAGCCCACAGCCTAACGACTGGTGCAGAAGTGGAAAACACACAGTGAAATTGGAAAATTATGCAGTGCTGGTGCTCTAGCAAAGTAAGTCTCTAGACACACCACAACCTTCTTATGGGAAACAAGATGTCAATTAAAATAAAAAGAATCTGAAAATGCAATATAAAACTCTTGATTCATCCTGCTCCCTTCCAAGTCTACAGCAAAATTCCCATTGACTTCACAACAGACCCGTAGGGATAGAAAAGTTTCCTACAGACTTTTGGCCAGGCTAAGAACGGTCACATGCAACATGAATTAATATTGAAACATTTGGTGATTATACCAAGTTTATGAGCAAAAAGCATGTTTCCAGGTTTCAGGTTGTCATGATTTTTCCTTAATAACATCTGTCCATAGTTTATCCCCAGAGAGCAACTTAGTACCATGCAGTTGCTTGCTCACTCCTTGGTCCCCACTAGAATAGGGAGAAGGAGGAGAAAAGGAGGGGAAAAAACCATCATGAGCTGAGATAAAGACATTTTAATAGAACAGTAACAGAAGAAGAAAAAAAAAAAAATAATGAAAAAAAAATATAAAAAATAAAGTGATACAGCACAAGCCACTCTTATCACCTGAGGATTAGTTGCCCAGCCCACCCTGAGCGGTGATTGCTGATTCCTGCTCCCCCAGCCAATCCCCATTTATATACTGAGCATAAGCTCAATGGTACGGAATATTCCTTTGGGCAGCTTGCCCTGTTTATGCTCCCTCTCAGCTTCTATGGGAAGCTGAAAAACTCCTTGATTTAATGTAAGCATTACTTAGCAACAGCTAAACGAATATGTGTGCTATCAACACTATTCTCATACTAAATCCCAAACACTAGGAAGAGAATGAACTCTATCCCAGATGAAACCAGGACAAGACTTTTTCATTATAGTTTTTAACAATAAAGAATGGAAATGGAAAAGCTTATCTACGGGTCGGAAAAGGTTATCTACATGTCATACACATACTTCGGGTAATTCTGATCTTTCTCTAAGCCCGCTGCCTGCTGTGTGCAAAGAGAATAGTCCCGAGTAAAGGCCTTCCAGCCTCCTCAAATGCCCAGATCTGCCCCGCAACATCTTTACTCAAGGTGAGCGGCCGGCAGCGACTCCCGCAGCAGGAGCTTCGGGGCACCCCCCGCGCCGCCGCCGCCCGGCGCTGCGGTGCCGGGATTCCCGGGCTC
>VZTM01021279.1:249488-266889 GCA_013400555.1 Jacana jacana
GGTGAGGGGACATGGGGCAGGCAGTGATGGGACAGTGATGGTACCCAGGAGGGCAGCGGTGATACCCAGATGGGTGGTGATGGTACCCAGGCAGGAGGTGATGGGTTGGTGAAGGTACCCAGGAAGGCAGCGGTGGTACCCAGACAGGTGGTGATGGGTTGGTGAAGGTACCTAGCCAGGTCGTGATGGTACCAGGCAGGAGGTGACAGAATTGAAAGGGTACCCAAGAGGGGTGGTAATCTTATAATTTTAGTAAGTATAAGGCAAAGAAGTGTTATTTTAATTACTATCCCCCTCTCAGGTTGATGAGGGTACCCAGGAGGGTGAATGATCTCTGTAGACTCTCTTTAAGACTTTATACCAGCTCTTTGCTTTCGTGCCTCCCCTGACCAGCTCTGTCGGATGGGGATTTGCTCATGGTCTTTCCCAACCCTTATTCACTGACCCCGCAGAAACCCGAGTGCCGTTAGTGGCACCGGTAGCACAGCAGCAGCTGATTTGAGCTCTCTCATTTTTGAACACACTTTCTCTAAGGTGTTTGACGAGCTGGCTCAGGAGTACCTGGTCCTGTTGTGTTCAAATGCTGATGCTGGTGTCATTGGTCTGGTGCTGTAGCATCTTTCTGCTCTAAAGCTCCCTCAGTAGTACTGAGAGGATTTTTTCATTTATTTATTGCTAAAATTTCCTGCTATTGTTGCAAGCTTCATTTCAGAGAACTGCAAAAACCTCTGCCACTGAACAGGAACATTGTGCCACCCTTGCAGTGGGTCAGTTAGCACTGTTAAATGTCTATGGGAATGGTATTAGTTATTTTTCACCTCCTAAGAGATGCTTTACATTTGAAAGACATAAAGTTCTCAACAGATTCGATGTCTGAGAGGGAATAATTTAAAATAATGGAGGCAGTGCAGTTCACAACAACAGATAGAACAAATCTGTGCAAAGCCTGAGCTTATTCCCATTAAACACCACTGCCTCATGCACTGCAGTCTTAGTCTCTTTCCTAGGATTCAGCTAAGTGCAGGCAGCTGTGACACATCACTAATAATTGTATTTGCAAACATATATATGCACACACACACACACATATATATATGTTACCATGAAGCTGAGTCAATGACCCTTTTTTATGACCTTTTTAACACAGGAGCTCAACACCCTGGGATTTGAATGTATCCTTGAAGAGATTGATCCTGAAGATATCACTAAGAATCAAATCAACACAATAAAAGCATGTACATCTGAGGATCCTGGGGTAAAAAAAAAAAAAAGATATATATCAAGTTTCAGCATCATGTTTTCATGGAACATATTACACACATATAATTCATACTTCCACAAAATCACCATGTCTCATTTCTTTAATTTACAGGCTGGAAACTGTCCAATACTGGAAAGATCTACTTTTGATACGGTAAATTGCAAGTTTCCCTTTCTTTTGCCTGTTGTACATTGAAAGCATGTAACAACAGATTCCTGCATTTCCTAATAATTCTGACTTTTGCAGAGTAAATGCCTGCAGGGCATCTATGAGGATCTAAATGCCTACAGGGCAGAGCTGAAGGACTTCAATGATCAAAAGGTGCTGGCAACTATTGATGAAATGATGGAAGTAAGTATTCCAGACTCCTTCCTTTCTACTATTTCTGTCTTAAACCAGTTTTCAACCCAGTTTGCTCCATTCTGTAGTCAGTCAAATAGTGACCTTTCTTTAATCTGGTAATTTTAAAAAATTACCTGTTAATGTTTTGGGTTTTGGTTTTTTTTTTTTCTGGAAGGGATTTGATTCTTATGAATTGTGTGTTGCACTTCCTATTTATACCTTGCTGAGACAGTCAACGCCTCAGGACTCAGATGTGTGGCTCCTTAGCAGCCTTCCTTCTTTCTCACTGCTCTGCTCTCACAAAGAGATGGGCTACAAGATTTTCTGCCAGTTCCTCAGAGAACTCAAAACCAGAATAAAAGGTGGAGTAAAAGGGACATAGCTCTATTTCTTTTCCAAATACTGAAAGACAATACTCCTGGTATACTGAATCTGACACAGGGTGTACTGAACTTTGAGAAATATTACTAGTGAGTAGAGGGAATAGGTGCTAAAAGCTTGATTGTTTGTTTAACAAAAGCTAAGTAGCAAAAAAGTTAATTGCCTTTGTACTGACACAGCATCTCACAACAGCTTGGAGATTCTGGCCCTGGGCAGATGAGGTCAGTCTAAGGGGTCGCTGGCTTTAGGCTCATTGTTTAAAAAGCATCTTTATTCCTAGTCAGAAAGAGCCTTTGCATATGAATGGACATTTTGGTCTTGAGGAAAGGACATCTGGCTAACTACAAAATATTAATTATTATTACTAATCAATTAAATATATAAATAAATATTTTAAGTTCTTCATTTATAAGAATACAGTCTTATTTATAAGTCCTCTCATGTATCGCTCAGGGGGTGAAAAAACTGAGGAGGTTTTTCTTTTAGCCACTTTTCTGGTGATGGTTTGTAACGCCCTTACCTCTTCCCAGACCTTGAAGACCAGCAGCAGCAACAGCAGCAGCAGCAGCAGCATTGTGCCACAGCCCTCCTCAGGTGCAGGGACGACCTCCTTCAATGCGCGGCTGAGGCTCTGCAGCATCCTTCACGCCTTCCGAATCCGCACGGTCACCATCAATAGGGTGATGAACTACCTGAACTCCCCAGAGAGCTCACTGTGAGCTCCCAGCCCTCCAGCACCTTGGGTATAAATTTGACCTGAGGATGTTCTGGAGAAAAACATAATAGGGTCAATACTTTGCAAGGTCGTTTGGGGCTTTTAAGGAATCCAGTTTCTAATATTTCACAGTTTCTTATACATCACATTTTAGTGAGTTGTTGTCAGTGCCTTTTAAGCTATCATGTTACATTTCCAGATTTCTAGAAAATAAGCTACATTGTAGTACAAAAATGTTCTCAAACGTCTATCTCACCACTCAGCTGAATTTTCTTATGTATTTATTCAGCTGTTATTTTCAGAAATTGAAACATATTTATAATAATCAACTTATTTATGATGATATGCCTTATTTATTCTATTTATTGCCTGATAAAATTGAAGTTTGCATAAAAATTTTGTTGAGCTTGTGTTTTTTTTTCTTGAGATATAACATGAATATTTTTAAAATACTTTGAATACATTATTGAGCTGTAAAGGTATAACATAGTAACATTTAGCACTGGTATCATATTTTAAAACCCTGGTCCCTTCTTCTTACTTACATCAGACATGTTCCTGGTGGCTTTTCTCTCAGACTGAGCACCCAAAGCAACCCACTGGGTTTTAACCTCATTTACAGTGATTTTCCAGAGGGTTTCTGGGATGAAATCCTGGTCCCACCGAAATCAATGGCTAGATTGTTTGCTTCAGGGAAGCAAGGATTTATGCTGAGCTTTGGAAGCTGGGGGGGTTCCCGGGTGATTACCTTCCCAATTCCTGAAAGCAATGCCCAAGCCAGTTGAGACAAAGGCATCCATCCCCTCTTCGTCAGGTCCACCCTTACCCAAGCGGTGATATTGGCCACATCCCACGCTGCTTCCACTGCCCCTTATTGCCAGCACCTTGTTCTTCAGCTCTCCCTTTCCTTCGTTTCGCCAAGTTCTGCCCTCTCACCTCTTTGGGGATGCCTGAGCATCCCTGTTTGATGCTCAGATGAGGGGTTAGTAGGACCCCCCCAGCTCCACCAGATACCAAGGGGACCACTGTCATCTTCATTCTCTCACCCCTTCCCCAAGCACTGGCATTACCTGCACACCACAGAATCACAGAGTGATATGGGGTTGGAAGGGACCTCTGGAGATCATCTAGTCCAACTCACTGCCAGGGCAGGTCCACCTAAAGCAGGCTGCACAGGAACATGTACAGGCAGGATTTGAATGTCTCCAGAGACAGAGACTCCACCACCTCTCTGGGCAGCCTGTTCCAGTGCTCTGACACCCTCAAAATATAGAAGTTCCTCCTCATGTTTAGATGGAACTTCCCATGTTCAAGTTTGTGCTCATTAACATCATCGTCCTGTCACTGGGCACCACTGAAAAAAGACTGGCCCCATCCTCTTGACACCCACCCTTTAAGTATTTATAGGCATTGATCAGATGCCCCCCTGAGTCTTCACTTCTTAGACTAAAAAGACACCCAGGTGCCTCAACCTTTCCTCATAAGAGTGGTGCTCCAGACCTCCAAACATCTTTGTGGTCCTCCTCTGTACCCTCTCCAGAAGTTCCCAGTCCTTCCTGCACTGGGGAGCCCAGAACTGGACACAAGTACAACTGTTACTATGGCAAAGTAGCCACACATTAAGCTATGAACTTTTACTCAGCTATAAAAAAAATCTTGAGTTTTAAGTCCACATTTGACCCCAAGGACCTTACACTTGCGCTTGTTGAATTTCATCAAGTTCCTCTCTGCCCGGCTCTCCAGCCTGTCCAGGTCTCGCTGGATGGCAGCAAGGGCACACCAGCCCTTTTAACGTGTAATATTGTCAATTCTATGATCTTATAAATATTATTATGCAATCTTATAAACATTATAATCTTATATAAATTGCCACTACTTGAACTAGAGCCGTGGTCCCTGCTCCCACAGACCAGCCACAACGGAAACCAAGTAAGGTAAGAACAATCTCATTCTTCGGTGCTGTGATGCAACTGTTAATGTTTAAATTCCTTCTGTCTGCAAGAACTGGCCAAAGCCAAACTGAAGACCACAGAAATACAACATACTTTTTTTCTAAAAAGGCTTTTTTATTTTGATTTAAAGAACCTGAAGGTTGAAGACCTTATAATCTCTTTTAACCATCTGTTATGCTATCCAGTTACTCTCATTATTACAATTAAGCATCTTATTTCCAGCTTAGATTTATTGCTTTCTGCTTCTGACCAGAGGGTCCTATTAGAACTTTCTTTTTCTAACTGGGTATCTTAAAGGTCCCCCTGATGGCAATCTTCCCCTGCCTTGTCCAGAGAGACAAGGGTGGCTCTGCCTGGGGCCAGAGAGCCCCACATGAGGCTCCCTGCCTCCCACAGTGGTTTTTTCCCCTAAAAGATCCCCTGGCAGAAGAGCCCATGAGGGCCTGGGCACCAACACAGCTCTTTTCCTCAGCCACCCCCAGGGATGTACGTAGTAATAAAGCAATGACAGTTGGAGATGGCCCACAACACACAGCAACCTTGCAACATTTCATCCAGTAGCTAAAATAAAATTTGAAAAAAAAAATCAAAAATCATACGTAAATAGTGTAAATGTTTCCTTTTTAATCCTTATTTTTCAAAAGTATGCTTTCCCTTTGGTGAGCCTGCGCAGAGGAAAACAATCAAAAGAATCCCATGTCTTTAAAAGCAAGACAACCTCCTGTATCAGGTCGCTGCTCTCTTCAACCAATAACATTATTTCCAACTCTTTTCCAATTCTGCCATACAGGCACTGCCAAGAGAATAACAGCCTTTCCAGAGATTTTGGCTTCTCCCAGTTTTGTTTAAGCACCTAATTCTATTCAAGTTAAAATCACTCAAGTAAAAAAGAAAAAGTATAAAAAAGTTTATATACAATACAAAAACATTTATACAACACAAAAAATTATCTCATAAAAATTGTGACAGACTATACAGAAAAGAGTGAAGAAGAAATTCCCAGGGAAAAATTCAAAGCTGCCTGGAATTGATAGTGGTGCTCCCATGAAACCAGCTTTTGGGTTTTTAGAAAACAGAACCACAGCTTAACACAGACTGAATGTACATGAATATATACAGTAATTACGTACATATACAGTGATTATGCAAAGGAATTTATCTGCAAGTTTAGGATTATTTTTCCCTGATCTTGGGCATCTGAGAGAAATACAATAGAAATACTACGTATCTCATGATTTTTACAGGTCAATTTTCTTTTTTTTTAAGGGGATAAAAGTTTCCACATAACTTTTCTCCCTGTCTTTCCCTGATGTAAATAAAAAGGTTTCCAGATAATGATCATATACCTGAACAAGGTAAACTTTTTTTGTTTTTTTCCTCAGCCTTTTAGGACTGGCTCAGATGAGACAAAGCTTGGTGGCAGTGCTGGGTTTCCTCCACCGTGATGCCGGGATCCACGGTATCAGGAATTGCTCCTGAAAGCCTTACGTGTGCTTAATAGCTGCACCAAAGTTCATTCACATTTCTTGCGTGCCTACACAGTCTGCTGAGTGGAGATGCCTTGCATCCTCCTTCCCGAACCTTAGTGAGAATTCCAGGGAAGCAGCCGGAGGATGCTTTGCTCCCACCACGCTTCTTCTAGCTTTGGCTTCACCCGCTCAGCATTGCTCCAAGAAACCTGAGGAAAGGAACACGCACAAACACACCTGGGTTACCTGATTCACACAACTTACTGCAACATTCGTGTTGAAAAATAAATGTATTGAAAACCCATGACACAGCACGAGGCAAGGCCACAGACAGGTTTGTGAGGGTCAAATGACCGAGGGAGCAGGAGCAGCCAGGTTGGTTTTTAGGAAGAATTAAGAAAGAACAAAACTTTGCCTGTCCCAGGAAAAAAAAAAACAACAAAACAACAATCCAAACAAATATATTAAGTTTTTGAGAAAGGTTCCTCTTGACTGGCTGAATTCTCAGCTCATTAAACAACAAGGTGACCCAAACATAAGAAGTCCCCCAGAAATCAGTGGGAGCACCCATGGGCAGTAAGAAAACACATACATGTGCAGGTCAGCAGGAAGAATTGCTAAGTCATAGAATCATAGAATGGTTAGAGTTGGAAGGGATCTTAAAGGTCATCAAGTTCCAACCCCCCTGCCCTGGGCAGGGGCACCTCTCACCAGACCAGGTTGTCCAAAGTCCCATCCAGCCTGGCCTTGAACACCTCCAGGGATGGGGCATCCACCACTGTCAGGGGAAGATGTTAATCAACCGTTCGTTCCTAAGATACTTAAGAGTAAAGACCCAAATATGTCTTCTTTGGACTCCCTGAGATAATCAAGAACTGTTTGGGGTACCTAATGCTGACTGGTTTGGCCATGACAGCCAGCTCAGGCACCCAGCACTCTCAACACAGTCAGAGCAAAAAAATTATTCATTTTATATCATTTTCTGAAAGGAAATATAAAAAAATGGAACATGAAAGAAAGTTATTATTAAAATAAGAAGGGAGACAATTTTGACCTATGCAATAAAACATGCACTAGGTAATTGGTAAACTCGCTGATGTGAGTTCTTAAAATACATCTGAAACACACCAAAGCAATTAAATAAATATAATGGGAAGGTGATACCTTGTAGGGCTTGCAGTATCTCGTAGGATGCTTTTTCCTGGAGACTTCTGTACAAAGCTTCTGCAGTTCCCTTGCTTTTTTCTCTGTCTCTCCACTTGCTTAACATCAGAAATTTTTGCATATTAACTTCTTCCTCTGTTGCTTGAATCTGCTCAATGTCCTTCATTTCCATCTCAAGACACTCAATGGCAATTTCTCTCCACTGCCTACCAAACAACTTGGCGATCACCATCAGCTGTTGATCAGTTAAGCTTTTTGTTTCATCTGAAAACACATAGAACAGAAAATCAGATTTACCATTGTTCTTGTCATTAAACTGACACTGTTAGCTTTGTGTGTGGCCGGGGACATATGATGAAGGTGATCTTATTATTCAGATTATCCAGCAAGGTGAGAGCCAAGTGCTGGAGAAAAGTACCTGAAGGACTAAGAAGCCTGGCCCATAAAGATGACGTCTGACTGCATGCTGGTTGCTATAAAGGTGGGGTTTTTTTTCCATTTATAAGCAGTTATTTATCCAATGAAGAAATACCTCAATATGTTAGGTTACCAACCACTCAGAGATTTTAAGATGTATGATGTTAAGGCCATGCTAAGCACTCACACCCTCCCAGCAAGTTCAAATGTCTGTTGTTCCTGAAACCTACAGCTGCTCCAGAAAAGTGATGTTTGTTTTTCCTTTAATTACAACGGTTCAGAAGCCCCAGCCCATGCTGTTACACAGACTGAGCTGCTTTCCTTCTCCCTGTCACCAATTAAACACAAAACTGAGGTTTTGAGAGATGGAAGCTCTCCCTCTGGTGGCTACACGGCTACTTTGACCAATTTTTTTTTTTTATTATTTATTGAACTACCATAATTTCTTCTGTGTATTTTCCCAGTAACATTAGTAAATTAGTAGGTTTTGGGTGGGAGCTCCCAGACACCAAGCATTTCTGACCATCAGGACATCCCATGTCAATAATAAATGGAAGCTGATTTTTTTTTTTTCTTCTTTTTTTTCCTTTCAGAAAAGCTCAGCCTGTTGTGGTTCAGGAGATATCCCAAACACAGTCTGAGACATGTACTGGAAACTTCTTTCAAAACCAACCAGTCTTAGAAGACAATATCATTTTAGCTGACCTTTCAAATCAAATTTCCTGGCTGCTTCTCCCCATTTATATAAATGAAAAGTGTTCTAAAACATACAAATGTGGGTACAAATTTGGTACCTAAAAAAGCAGCGCTTTCCCCTCCCCTATCCCCTCTCATGTTCTTTAAGAAAGCGAGTTTGGGTACAATTCACAGGATATCAAAAAACAACCACCACCACAAAACATCCCAAACCTGTTATTTGAAATGACCCAGAAATGCCCTACCCGCAGCGTTGCCGGTCTTTTGCTTTTTGCTACGGAGCTCATCTCCTTCCAAAATGCTGAGTGCTGTTTTCCGCTTTTTGACACCTAAGATGCAAGCGAGAGGTGATGTTACTTCTCACACATCACTTGAGCTCCAACAGCGAGCGAGGTACACAGAAAATAAGCAACCCTGACTTTGCTTCAAATTGACTTACCAACTGTGCTGCTCTTCTGCTCATTTTTGTTCTGATTGTAATGGATCCAGTCACCTGGCAAACAGTTTCCAGAGGAAACAAAAGGTGAGGTGAGAATTCCCATTGCTATGCCCTACATCCAATAATTCTCAGGCATGAATCCAAGCCACTGGGTGGATTCACAGAGAATCATAGAATCTTCATGGTTGGAAGTCCAACCATAAACAAACAAACAAACAAACAACCCCCCAAAACAAACAGAAACCCTCAAAACAAACAAGCCTGCAAAAAAACCAAACAAACAATCCCCCACAAAAACAAAAACACCCACACCCAAAAAAAACCCACCACAACAACCACCATCACACCTGACAATCCTGGGAACTACAGCATGCCCTGAAGCGTCACGTCTATGTGTTTCTTAAATATCTCCAGGGATGGTGACTCCATAACCTCCCTGGGCTGGCTGTTCCAGTCCCTCACCACCCTCTCAGTAAAGTAATTCTTCCTAACACCTAATCTAAACCCCCCCTGCCACAACTCCATACCATTTCCTCTGCTCCTGTCATTATTCATTTGGGAGAAGAAGCCAACACCCACCTCTCTACAACCTCCTTTCAGGTAGTTGTAGAGGGCAACGAGGATTCCAGCTGTTGAGCTAAGGCTTTACCTAATGAGATGATTTTTCCCTTTTTATCCAACGTGCTGCAGCATACCACCTCTGATATGCAATAATTATTCCCAGTTAGTAAAACTAAAGCGGAACATCCTCCCGCAGCATCGATGCCTTTGCCTGTTTGCCCATGAGAGATGCTGCAGGTGACTGCAACGCCCACTGTAGGACCTCATGGAGTTCTTCTCTTTGTGTTTTATCATCCCCAGCTCCAAACCTCGCCATTTTAACGGCAGGAATTTTAGCGTAACCAAAGGCTGAATTAGACCCCAACTCCTGCATGTTTTCAGCAGGAACAAACCAGAGGTGCAAAAACAAAGACTCACTCTCTCGTAGCTTTGCTTTCCATACGGTCGCATCAGACTCCAGCTCAACCAAAGACAATGTGAAGTCATCGGGTTTTTCCAAATAGACTTCAATGTAACTTTTTAGTTTCAAGAGAGATCCATCGACAAATTCAATTTCCTGGGCAATATAAATATGTTAAAAAAAATATTTATCCAAAACATCAATTAAAGAGGAGGTATCTGGCTGTTGGCACAGATCTGTGCTCAATCAGATCCAATCTCTCCAGAGTTTTGCTGTTAACTTTAGCCTCAGGATTTCATCCCAAAACATTAGGGCTCTAAGAGGCATAGGCTTTCTGCAGCAATGGCAAAAGAATGTGAAAAATGCCCTTGATACTAGTGCAGGAAAAGTCATTCTGTACATTTCTAGATGCTGCAATGCACAACACGAGGGTTGCATAAGGGACTTACCTCTGGAGTTATTTCAGCTTCTGGCTCACAAACTAATCTATACCTCTTTCCTTTCTGTAGTAATTTTTGGCATACAGGGGGCTTGTCAATTTTAACGAATTTCTTATTTGAATGTTTTACGGCTCTTGAGATATCCTAAAATTTAAAAATACAATTTAAAGGTTACTGGCTTCAGTAAAGAAATCAACATTTAAAACCTATGCTACTGTGGTTCCTTGGGCTTTGCTCTGTCCCAAGCTCTATGAAGTGTCCATGACCTGTTCCACAGGGCAAACTTTACAGAAAGCTGTGCACTAAACACCAGCCTCAAAAAACATCAAATCAACTTCTTCAGCTATTGTGCTACATGGGTGAAATTAGACAGAAGATGTCTGCAACCCCAATAAAAGGAAGTTTATTCATTGCTGTCCTTTCTTAGTGTTTGCCTGTGTATAGTAGCAGGGAATGGATGATAAGACAAGAAGCCCTTTCAGGTATAAATCTTGAGCTCTGTGGATTTTGGTGGCAAATGGGTTTCTGATGTATTTCTTTTCTCTCACAACTTGTGAGTGAGCACATGGGTGGGTACCACTGCTTAAGTATCATATCCTAACTTGGTGGACCATTTCAGTGTGGAAGTCTCATTACATATATGTGTGTGTGTGTGTGTATATATATATATACACATATATTATTATTGCACACAAACACTGGGGAAAGAAGAGCATCTCTTCACTATCTCCCATCCTCCATGTAGCAACCTCATAACCATCCCTGCTAGTGTTTCTACAACATGCCACCTGCACCCCCGACGTGAGCCATACCTTTATAAAGGAGTCATTGTTTGTAGCCACATAGACCCGAAAGGATAAGGAGGGATGCTGGTCGATGACTTTGTAGAGGATGACGGCGCCGTGGTACTGCACTGGCTCCTGGCTCTGGATGAGTGGTCCCACCGGTGAGAGCGAGCTCACCAGCCACTTCACGTGCGAGGCCGAGTAGTCGGCAGAGGGCTCGATGGCTGCGCCCTCGCCTTTGATGTGCAAAACCTTGAAGGCCATGTCAGCACCATGATCTGCAGGGACATAGGGACATCTCAGTGTCTCCTGTGCCAGGGAGCCAGCAGCATCCCGTGCCCGCTGGGCCAGTGGCTGGCACTCACCACCGAGGCAGAGGGAGTGGGGAAACTGGATGGAGGTGAGAGCGCAGGATGAGTCGCAGTGCACATCGAAGAGGGGTCCACCCACGATCCATGGCTTTTCCACGAGGTTGGCATATTTGCTCCAGGATAAGAGGGAGTATGTGATTTTGACAGCCTCCGTGACCTCAAAAATCAAGCCCGTGAGGCTACACTGGTAAGTTCCCTCTGCATCCAGCTGCACCCTGCAAGAGTGACCTAGTTAGTTCAGTTTCCAATGCCTAGTAAATACTATAAGTGTGGTTTGCACAGGATAACAGAGAAACTCCTCAACAAGCACAGAGCACTTTATCTGAATAGCACAGAAGCCACAATATTTTTTTTTCTCCAGTCTCTATGTTTAAACCATCACTGGAGTGTTAAAAACTGGCTGGGAGGACCCAGCCAGAGCATGCAAAATAGCTGCAATGAATATTTTGCATAACATTTCCTGCAAGGGAAGTGGCTGCTTTTCCACAAAGGGCTCAGCCCTGCTCCCATCGACACTGGAGCCAACATCATACACTGACAACATCCACCTCATACACAGGCAACACCAACATCACAGGCTCATGACAACTTCCAAGCCAGAGAGAGGGAACACAAGACTGTAGTCCAACAAAAAAATGCAAGGTCGGTGCAAATGGGGAGGATGATCATTCCTGTGAAGCAGGGCAAGACACCTCATGTGTGTCCAGAATCAAAAAGCACCAAAAAATGTGTCTGATGTTAATTACTGCAGCAAGATGAGGCAGGCAGGAAGCTGTCTTAAGAGCTTTCTTGGACCAGGATCTGGAGGCAGCTTGGGAAGCTGCTCTAAATTGTTTATTTTTAAGGATTTAGGGGCATCTGTTACAACTCCAAATGTATTTGTGCAGCAAATCAGGTTTTTTCCCACTTACATTGAAGAAAGAAGTAACTTGATGAAAACAATATAGACGTATATCCATTCTATTAAAAAAAACCTACACGTGTTGTCCTCCAGCAAGTCTCCTGGGGGTCACTTGCTCCTTCTGGTCCTATATAGATAAAAGAAAAATACATATTTTAAAAGGTGATGAGAGCGCAGAATTACAGTTCGCAGATTGTCTCATGCAAAATACGTGGGGTTTGGGGGTTATTTTTATAAACATACATTTACATTTCTGCAGCGCTCACAGGGTGGCAGACAGTTCACTCCTAGTGAGAAAAAAGGAAAGTCAGCTCATTAATAGCAAAGTAATTAAGCACTCAGAAAAAAAAAAAAATCCCAACCCTCGAGAGATCTGTTACTACCTGACTCATTGCAGGACAGTAGCGGTTCCTTCTCTTCCTGTTCTTCATCTACAAAAAAGAAGTTTGCAGCAAACACCTCAGCCTCCAGCAGGTTTCTGCTCCCATATTCAGCAAAGACAACCCACTGGTTTAATTTGCTTACATTAAAGAATACCCAAGGAGACTATTCCTAAGACTAAGTCCTTGTACCCACACTTGTGCGAGTGCAGGCTCTGCGTGGGGATGAGCTGGTCGTCAGGATGCAACATTTGTCATATCTCACAACTTGCCCAAACTACTGGAAACTTTCACAGGGGTTAAAAAAAGATTCATCCCCCCGGGACAGGTTTTATTGTGCCAAGCACAAAGTTCAACCACTGGGCATGGAAACTGGCAACAGTGCTTTCCAGTGAGCAGGTAAGCACACTAGAGAGGGGTATTTGTCCCTAAAATGATTTAAAAGTGCCTGAATCCTCCTTACTGAACCCAACACCACAGAAAGTCAGCAAAAGCTGATGCATTGGGCAAAAGCATAGCCTGAAGGGTGGATTTTGCAGAAGCCGCGCGGCGGAGCTGTTGTGACAAGGTATTGTGACGGGCTGGCTGCCAGGGTGCAGGGACACGGCTCCCTGCCTGCAGGGACTCCATCCGGGCTGTCCCAAAGTCACCCTGGGACATCACCACCCTCCTGGGCCCGCAGATGTGGGAGAAGGCAGAAAACTGTACTGCTGCAGTGAAGAGCCTGGAAAGCATCAGGCAAACACCCGCCAGCGCCTTGGCTCCCCGCCCGCAGCGATGCTATTTCAGTCCCCGAGCTGCGGCCGGGCTGCAGTGACCCGGGGCCACCCTCAGCTCCAACCGGCGTCTCCCTGCTGCCCACAGCCCTGCACGCCTCTGTTTGCAAACAGAGGGGAGGGGGCAGCACATGCACCCCTTGCACCCCTTCCTCCCTCCCCGGGTATATTCTCTAGCAAGGGGTTTTAGTGCAAGGCACGGAGGTGACAGCTTGGGCCAGCACTAAATCACCCTCTTGCCATCATGTCTCACTCCCCTCCTGCGTCGCTTATCAGGGTTGGCTCCCTCACGCCTTGCAAGGCAGATACAAGGAAGAAAATAAAAGCACACTCACCCGACCTTCTTCCATCCGACTCCTCCGCATCTGATGAGAAGAAGCTTTGTAATTATTAAACTAAAGACTATCAATCTTGCACAGAAGCAGAATAAAGTGCTGGTGGTATAACCCGTGGAAGCACAAACCCGTGGGCTTTTCATCAACAGAAACGCTTCCTTTAATTCTTTTCCTGTCCATCCTGTTTTGCCACTTTTGCTGCCAACTTTTAAGCAGATTTATAGCCTCTTGGTGTTTGGACAACTGCTGCGTTGTAAAAACATCTGCCTGTATTGTGTCTGCAAGGCTAAAGCAACATTAGCTGCTGCTCCTCTATTATTGCTCTGCTCAAAACTGAGTGGCCAGGAAATCATTTGCTTACAAAAACATCATTCTGCTTTTCAGCACACAGTCACTGAATTGAGAGTCTTATACAAAAGCCCTGAGACTATTCCCGAGAAAAGCAGCCGGTTGGAACTGAATGTATATTTTCAGAAGGCAGAAAATACATAAACCCACAAAGCGATGCTCACCCGACTCCTCTTCCGAGCCACTGCTGGAGCTGCTCTCGGAACTCTCCTCTCCTTAACAAAGAGACAAGCCGTTAGTGACAGGCAGAATGCAATAAAACAATGCCACAGGTAAGTAAAAAGATACATCTAGAAGTCTAAACACATCAGGTTGGTCAGCAAGTTAGAAAATGTAACAGCCTGGGAAAAACACTGAGGCAGAGAGGAGCATCAGAGCATCAAACCCCAGCATCAGAGGAGACTCAGGGGTCACCCAGGCCCCTCTGAAGAGTATGTGTGACATTCAAGATGCTTAATTTTAACCTTTCATACAAGCTGAGACTATTCTAGAGCTTCACCGATGGCATGTCTCCATACACCCAGCTAAATTATGTTTTTCTGCAACATGCACATGAGGTGGGAGAAGCATCAGTGGGAACTGGTGTGTCCCACCAGGGACTTGACTCATGGGATGCACCAAATGTGGCTTTAATAAATTATTCTGTCACATGTAAGTTGAAAAGAAACAAGTATTGCAAAGCAAGCCACTTAAGGGGTTGCAGCAGTGTCTACCCTGTGGTTTTATCATGGTGTGGGGAAATGGGGGGGGGTGAAGCCAGCTGTGCCATCCCACATGCGGGGAAAGCCATGATGGTTGGTCTTGATGATCCCAAGGGTCTTCCAATCTATATGATTCTATGATCAGCCAAGGGTGTGCTCACCCACTGGGCGCTCCTCAGCCGAGCCCTCTCCCTCCGCACCACAAGCCACCACCTCTGCAAGAGAAAAGCAGGCAGGGGATATAAGAGTGAAGGAAATGTAACTCTTCTTGGTGTTTTTGTACTATTCGGGTCAGAAGAAGGGAATAAATAGCAAAGGAATACAAATTTTAAAAATCGTATCAAAACCCTTATCCATCAAACTAGGGCATCACACCACATTTTTTTAAAGCCAGAAGTTATTAAATTGTCATTTCCGTTCCGAAGGACAGACATTTCTCCTAACTAACCCATTTGACACACTGCATTTCACAAAATCACCATACCTTTTTCATCTGAAGAGAGCGACTCGGCTCCGCTGGAAGACAAAATGGGAAATAGATGAGCAGACTGGTCAGACCTTCGCAGCACCTCCACACCTCCCTGCCCGCTGGCAGCGCTCCCTGCCTTTGCCTGGGAAATGGGAGCCTGTAAGGTTACTTAGGATGGGAGGCTGGTGATTAAAAATTCATTTTCTCTTAACTTCACCTATGGCCCTGGCTCTCGCCATTGCTGTGCCAGGGATGCCTGGCTCTTCTGCACGTTTCCCACTGGCACAAACCCTCGGCCCCGGCCCCTTTTGCAAAGCTCCCAGTGTTTGTGTGCCAGGCGCCCGTTGGTTTTGGTAGGAATCCAACCAATCTTCTTCAGCAAGGCGTGAACTTCAGATAAACACAGCAGCTCAGACGTGGCAGACAACTCCAACAGACCCCATCACCCATCTGTGGCAAATCCAGACCAACCTCCAGTCTCCATTCACTCTCAAAAAGGGGAAATGTGCTAGTTTTAGCATTTATGCATAAAGATCGGGTCTGGCAATCTTTCTGTGAAGCTCCATATCTTCCCTGTGGCCCCACTGAATAACCACCATAAAAGCTGCTGTCCTGGGTGCAGTTGTCATAAACCAGCAGGTGACATCCAGCTCTCCTTTGCTTTGGTGGCATGAGCAACTATTGCAGCCCCTCCACTCCTGCCAGCAGCCAGCTGGAACAGCAGCCATATGCCACGCAGGCAGAGAATGATCAAATATTCCCTCACTCTTTGGAGGCAGGTGGGGAATTACAGTGCCACCCTGGCGATGCCAGGGCGATGAAGCCAAGCAGTGGCAGTTGCTCCTCAGCAGCTCAGCTCAGGAGGCTGACTGTGATGTTCCCAGGCCGCCACCATGCACCCACAGCCTGTCCGCTCCAGGTCCCAGCTATCTGGCAGCAGAGGGGTGCCGCTGGGGTGGGTGGGCATCGCCGTGGGGTCAGAGCCTCAGCTGCTGCCACGTTGGGATGGTTCAAACACAAAATATAAATAAATAAATAGATGGTAACAACAGAGGCAGGAAAATAAATCCCCTAACATATGGCTGAGGCACTAGGTAAAGCAAGGGGGAGTCCTGGACGAAGCGTGGCAGGTTGGGCAACCGTGTGGGGATGCTCCCACGCAGCCTGGAGCTGTAAGAGTTTATCTGCCGAGGGCAGGGAAAACGCTGCTGCAGCCAGTGAGACATGCAGGAGAAACTGGGCAAGAGCTTCACCGTGGGCACGAATGGGAAGTTACACAACGAGGTTTGTGCTTCCAAACTGTATCTTAAAAATAAGTAAATAATGACATAGTATCTGCAAGATTTGGACGAGGCCTGGATATACCCCAGAGACGGCACTCAAGCCAAGTGCTGTTTGTGCAACCCTTCCACCAAGTGCTGACTTGCTAAATAAGGTTTGCCTACCCCTCACAGCTGCATTTCCCTCCTCCTGGAGGAGGAAGCATTTCTCTCTCCGCGCTCCGGAGGAGCGAAGCAGGGAGAAAAAAAACAACCCCAGCCCTATTCAAGAGTAAGAAATCATTGCCCACAAGTAATTACAACAGGGGGGAAAAGGCATTGCCCGCTTCACCCCCTGCCCTGCTGGGCTGTGCCGGCTTTTCCCAGCCCCCGCTGAAGAAAAAGCAAAGCGGGGCCACTGCAGCCAGAAAGGGAAAAGATAAACAACGCCGTTTCTCAACGGCCCCAGCTGCCGCCAGTTGGGGCAATCCCCGGGCCGAAGCCGGAGCAGCGAGGCCGGCGGTGCGGGGCGGAGCAGGGGGGATACGGAGGGTGCGGAAGGCAGAGAAGGGGGGGAACTGGGGCGGAGCGCAGCCGGTGAAGCGGGAACGGCGCTGGCTCACTTATCGCTTTTGTTCGCCGCAGGATGCCGAGCGGGGCTGCGGGCGGCTGCGCGTCCGCGGCGGAGGGGGGCGGGACTCAGGAACCCCCGCTGCAGGTGCAACTGGACCCTGCGTCCTAAAGCCGCTGTGGCCTGAGGCGGGGTGGGGAAAGGACCCTCTGGGACCTTCGCTGCGGTTCTGCAAGGTCGGGGAGATGAGACGAGGGACGGAGGGAGA
>VZTM01021279.1:266933-302832 GCA_013400555.1 Jacana jacana
GGGGCGGTCCCGAGCCAGGACCCGCCCCCGCAATGCTCCCGCAGCCAATGCATGCTCCCCATGCCGTCAGTTTCTATGTACCTCAGCTGTATGTACATGGACGCACCGGGTACTACGTACGCTAACGAGATGTACCGGTATATGAGATATGCACTGTATAGATATGTATGTGTATCTAGCTACACTAGTATACACAAGTACTAGATACACGCTCTATAGAGACATACCTATATATACACATGTGTATGTATATCACACACACACATGCTTTCTCAGCATAGACACAGATATATATGGTATATCTTCATAAATATATATATACAATTAATATACTGGGCATAATCCATATTACATGAATAGAATAGAATAGAATAGAATAGAATAGAATAGAATAGAATAGAATAGAATAGAATAGAATAGAATCATAAAGTGGTTAGAGTTGGAAGGGACTTTAAAGATCATCCAGTATCACCCCCTGCCCTGGGCAGGGACACCTCCTACTAAATCAGGTTGCTCAAAGCCCCATCCAACCTGGCCCTGAACACCTCGAGGGATGGGACAGCCTCAGCTTCTCTGGGCAACCTGGACCAGGGTCTTACCACCCTCACAGTCAAGAATTTCCTCCTAATATCTAACCTAAATCTCCCCTCTTTTCAGTTTAAAACTGTCACCCCTCATCCAATCTCTCCTCTCCTCATAAAGAGTCCCTCCCCTTTTCTCCTGTAGCCTCTTTATTGACTGAAAGGGGTTCTAAGGTCTCCCTGGAGCCTTCTCCAGGCTGAACAACCCCAACTCTTCTCAACCTGTCCTCAGAGCAGAGGTGGTCCTGCCCTTGCATCAACTTTGTGGCCTTCTCTGGACCTGCTCCAAAAGTTCCATGTCCTTATGTTGGGGGCCCCAGAGCTGGATATGGAATGGAGTGGAGTAGGAATAGAATAGAATAGAATAGAATAGAATAGAATAGAATAGAATAGAATAGAATAGAATAGAATAGAATAGAATAGAATAGAATAGAATAGAATAGAGGTATTGTATATACATACTAGATACATAGTGACTATAGGCATATGCCCTTATATAGAGTAAAATTCCTCACCTCTGTACAGATGCAGCGTCTGGACACACCAAGCTGCTAGACAGGGCATAAGGGCTGCCTGCTCACACACTGGAGGCAGCAGAAACAGGGTCCACAGTGTGGGGGGACAGCAGCTTGTGCTCCTACCCAGGCACGCTGGCACCATAGCTGGGTTTCTGGCTGGGGCCATATGGGAACCCAGGCACCAAACACAGGGCAGGAAAGCACTGCCTGTGCCACTCCCATTTCCCTTTTGCTAACCCTACGGGTATGCAGGGGGCCAGGGGTGGGCAGGGGGCCTACCAGTGCTCAGGGCCACCCTGGCATCACCCACCATCCTCTGCCAGAGGGAAACACCGTGGCCAAATCTGCATACAGCTGGGGATTCAGGAAGGAAAAACACCAGATGCTGCTCTCCATGAGCATTGGCACGTTGGGATCTGCCTCTGAGATGCTGGCAGAGCTGCTTGTAATATTAAAAAAACCCCACAAACCAACCTAAAATAAAAGAAAGAGCAAAACCAGCCCAAACCTGCAGCAGCAAAGAGGAAAAATAAAAAGTTTAAAAAAAAAAAAAAAAGAGAATATAAGTTTCTCCACCAGAAGCATTTTGGCAGTAAAGTGCTCCTGGAGGATTTAAGGTGCCCCTAGAAACGCAGCCAATAGTGCCTCTGCCCTGGCAGTGCCAGCAGACAGCACTCACCTCTGCAGGGCAGTGAAATGTCCCTGCAAGAGCATGCAGAACCTCAGCAAGCACTGTGTGGAGATTTCCAGGCCTCCAGGCCAGCTCCAGACAACACAACCCTTGCACACCCTCGCTCCCCACCCCTGCGTTGCCGCCTGGCGGGCACACACACCAGCCTGGAAACATCCAAAGTCATCTCGGTTTGTGCCCGGATGAGCTAAGCCCTTTGGGAAGAGGATGTTTCTGACCTGTTTGTTTTAAAGCTATTCCTCTTATGCCAAAAGCTTATCCATCCCCAGGCCAGGTCTCAGCACTGCTCTCTTTCCCTTGTGCCAAGCCCAAAGAGACTCCTGGGCGCAGGGAGGGTAACAGGGTTACCCTTTGTGTGTCCGCCCAGGGCATACAGCAGAAAAAAAGATAAGCTCTATAAACAAGCGTAAGTATGTAAGTAAACATAGTCTCAAAATGTTGTTCCAAGTTCTTTTGAAGTGCTCAGCTCCCACATCCTCTTGTGCTGGGTATGAACGTGCTGGATGTGGCATCGGGAGACCCCAGCGCTGCCCCTCCTCCCCTGTGCACCCAGCCACAACCCCCAGCTGCTGCCGCTGCATCCTGCCAGACAATGCTGGAAAATCCACAGCCCCAGGAAAATCTACATGCAGAGCTCAAGGGAACAAAGTATAAGAGGCAGAGAGGAAGAGACCAGCAATGTTGAGGAAGGAAATCCCCTTGCAAGGAACACCCTTCCACCAGGCCAGGCACTGGCAAGTCCAACCTGGAACAAACCAAAGGAAGAAGTTCATGGAACAACGGCAAGGGTTAGAAAGTGAAAATAAGTGTCCATAATAGGACACAATGGAGAGTAAATGAGGAAAAAAAAATGCAAGGCAGAAGAGAAATGAGAAGCAGGAGATGGCTCTGTGCTGCAGAGGGCTTGGGCTGGGGGTTTTGTCTTTCCTGGCCCCATCCCTTGACTGCCACTCAGAGCTTGCTAAGGGGGACTCTCCTGGACCATTGTTTTCCTGACTGTTTCCAGACACCCTCGCACTGAGGTGAGGAAATATACTCATGCAATAAATGTCCTAATAACTATGCCAACACAAAATATTCATAAATTATCCTGAGGCAGGCTCAATCGGACAAACATTAGTTCAAAATACTCAAATTAAGTCTTTTCCTTCAAGGTTCGTAGTCACCACCAGTGCGTACTAGTCCAGTTTTGCATCAGCAATACCTTACCAGTTTAAACTGGAGCCATGCAGGGCTGAAGTAAGGCTTGAATTCAGTTTCCCAAAGAATAAATCATCTTTCTTTCAAGGACAGGAACAGAACTAGTAGCTTTGATGGCACTTGCTAAACTAGTCCTGCCTGTAAAAAGAGAAAGTTGAATTGCTAATTGCACCCCCGTACAAGTTCTTGCAGGCAGCATCACGGGGTTTTCCTGCCTCTCCTCTTGAGGGGAGACATGTGAGTTCCCCATTGCTGTGGTCTGCTGGGCAAAACCATCCTGGGCAGCGGTCAGAGCCTCTGCAGAGGGTTGAGGATCACAGAATCACAGAATTGTAGGGGTTGGAAGGGACCTTCAAAGATCATCTAGTCCAACCTCCCTGACAAAGCCACAATGTGGAGTCTGAGATGCCTTCAGATCAAAAATTGTGCCCAATTCTACAAATGGGGACAAATCATATTTGTCAGCGCCTGTGCCAAGAGATGCAGAACAGCAGTTTGTGCAAGGAGTGAGATAAGGAGAAGAGCCATCTCTTCTTTCACCTCCAAAAGAGTTGACCAGGACATTCAGAAGCAGAGTTTTCAGCACAGAAGGTGATAATGATGACACTTTATTATTACTATTACTATTAATTACTATTACTACTTAGAACAGTCTATACATTTGCTTTTTAGGTAGTGTCTGAGCAACTAATATATTTGCCAGAATATTTGTGGAGAGCAAGAAAGACACAAAGAAAATGGATGTAAATACTCCTGAATAGTCCACTTTGTGGTCCCAGATATCTTTCTGCCCAACACAGCCACGAATCACTAAGTGACAAGGCTGCAGGATTTTCAGTGCTCAGTGGACTCATATTTTAAGAAAAGCTCCATCAGTGACCAGTTGAACTTCCTGGTTTCAGCTGGCCCTGCACCATCCCAGTACAACAGTGCATGTGTTCCAGCCACGTATGGGCTCATTAAAATGAATGCAAAGCGAGAGAATCGGCTTGAATATATTCAAAGAATAGCTATTCACATATTCATAGAGGAATTTGTGAGAGGACCCTGTGCCAAACTTAAATGTGGGCTGTAATTGTTAGCTTAGGACAGTACGTTGTACTGTACAGCTAAACCCCCTTTGTCAGAAAATTGTCATCTTTTCACTCAAACAGCAAACGAGTCACATACTTTGCATGTGATCCATTTGCAATTAGCCTAAGGGTGGAATTAGCTGTGTTCAAATTGCAGGGGCAGCATCTGGTCAGTCTTCCTATGCCTGGCAATTTTCCTTTACTTATTGATAGCAGCAGAATTAAGTCCTCCCTCCTGAAAGGAAGGGATCTGTTTTGATACTGTAAGTTTCCAATTGCTAGGGCTTCTTCCTCGGCACCATTGTGTATCACAGCAAAATATCCCTTAAATACTTTCCTATAGCTTGCTGCTCTTACATTTACTTACCTGACACCTACCACTGCCTTTCCATAGGTGGCAGGGTCATGGGTTGTTGTTCAGCTCCAGCAGTGAGCAGCTGGCGAGGGGTGAGGAAGGGAAATGAAGTCCACCAGGATCAGGCCCAGTGGTCCCAGGTGATGGCCAGGACCCACCGTTGAAGACATGCTGTGGTGTTGCCATTATCTGTGGCAGCTCTGCCAGCGCAACGGCCCATGTCCCAAACAGGGTGATGCACCCGCACACCCGGTCCCGGGTCTGTGATAGAGAATAAGTAATATTAATTGTGCTGACAGGATCCTGGACTCTCACCCCCCAGAATCTGCCACTCCAGACTCTCTGATTAACCTCTTCCCATCCCAGAAGCAGCTGGCCAGCCCCCAGCATCTGCTGCAGAGAGACAGAGATGCAAGAAGCAGCACCAGCAACAGGGGAGCTGATGAAGGGGAGGAGGAGTGACTGGAGAGCTGCCCAGCAGAAAAAGAGCTGGGGGTGTTGATCAACAGCCAGGTGAATACAAGCCAGCAGTGTGCCCAGGTGGCCAAGAAGGCCAAGAGTATCCTAGCCTATACCAGGAATAGTGTGGCCAGCAGGACTCAGCAGTGATTGTAGTCCTGTACTCAGCACTGGTGAGGTNGCCTATACCAGGAATAGTGTGGCCAGCAGGACTACAGCAGTGATTGTAGTCCTGTACTCAGCACTGGTGAGGTCCCACCTCAAGTGCCGTGTCCAGTTTTGGGCTCCTCACTACAGAGACATTGAGGTGCTGGAGCAGGTTCAGAGAAGGGCAACTAAGCTGGTGAGGTGTCTGGAGAACAAGTCTTCAGAAAAGCAGCTGAGGGAGCTGGGGTTGTTCAGCCTGGAGAAGAGAAGGCTGAGGGGAGGCCTTACGGCTCTCTACAACTACCTGAAAGGAGGGTGTAGCGAGGTGGAGGTCAGTCTCCTCTCCCAAGTAACAGGTGATAGGATGAGAGGAATTGGCCTCAAGTTGAGTGTGGGGAAGTTTAGGACGGATATTAGGAAAAAAAATCTTCAGCAAAGAGGTTATCAAACATTGGAACAGGCTGCCCAGGGAAGTGGTTGAATCACCATCCCTGGAGGTGTTTAAAAGATGGGCAGACATGGTGGTGAGGGACATGGCTTAGTGGTGGACTTGGCAGTGTTAGGTTCATGGTTGGTCTTGATGATCTTAAAGGTCCCTTCCAGCCTAGACGATTTTATAAGAGAATGGCTGTAATTGTTAGCTTAGGACCACCTTTAATTACAGGATTAATTAGCGGGGTGCTTTAGGCTGGCGGGCAGCTGCTTTGCGATGGGTGCCCCGGGACTGGGGACCCCTTTCCCGGGGACTGTCCCCGCCCCAGCCACACCAGCACCGCTGCCTGCCGTTCAAACCATCTTCGCTAGCACCACCGCGAAGCCGCCTGAAGATGGCAACAGCTCCTCGGCCCCGCAGCCCGATCCCGCCACCCGCGGAGAGTTCCGCCCCGCGCAGCTCCGCGCCGCTGCGCCCGCCTCCGCCACCAGCTGCGTACGGGCCAGGCCTGCAAGAATAACAGCTCGTGGTGAGGGGAAAAGGGGGGAAAGGGCTCATTTCCTCAAAAAAAATTTAAAACTGAATTAACGTTCAATTGAGAGGGCGATAGCGTTACGGAGAAGTCAGTGCCCGGCTGCCTCTAAAGTGGGGTGGGGGCTGTTTAATCACATCCTAAAGGTAGGGATGGGCTCCCTGGAAAGTCCTCAAAGCTCCTGTGCGTCGCTCAGGTGGTTCCCAACACGTTATATTGTAAAGCAGAAACATGCAGACAGAGTTTCCAGTCAATTCCCAAGCACTTTGCCTTTCTCTTGCAGTGGATTCTCTGGCCAGATCTTGCACTGTCTGCTCAAACCGTGCAGACACAGTCCCAGATATGCCCTAGCATTTCGTAACTCAATATCACGGTCACCAGGGGTTTTGACAGCTGGAAGTCTTCCCTTTGGGAACCTTTAATATTTAAAATTTAAAATATTTAAGTAATAAGGTGCAGTTCCTGCCTGGAACAGGCTGCCCAGGAAAGCAGTGGAGTCCTCTTCTCTGGAGGTTTTCAAGACCCAGCTGGATGCAGTCCTGAGTGACGTGCTCTGGGCAATCCTGCTTTAGCAGGGGAGTTGGACTGGATGATCTCTAGAGGTCCCTTCCAACTCTGACAATTCCATGATTCTGTGACTCCTGGTGACCTGGCTCCAAAAGCACCTCAGTGCTGTGTCACTCCAGCGTTGCCAATGTGGGCTCAGGTGTCCACATCCTCTCCCAGTGAAGCAGATACTGACTGGTATTTCCCACTTGGAAATACACCCGGATGAATTAAGACACTTTTTGGCTACTTTGGTGTAGGTTGGGGTTCTTTTTATTAAATAAAAGGCAGAGACTGGCTGCTCCTCGCAGCAAGAGAGCAAATAAAGAGAGAGGAGGACTCTGAGCCATGAGAGGAAGGAAGCCAGAGGGAATTGGTGGATGTGGCGGAAAGGACAGACAAAACCTCTGGCTGTGGCCGGTGGCAGACGGGAAGCATGGCAGAAAGGCAAGTCAGCTGAGCACACTCAGGAAATTAAAAGGAAAAGAGGAAAAATGTGAATTTTAGCCTCAGACATGCGTTAGCCTGTTCAGTAAAATATAGACAAAAGGTTACCATGCCTTTTGAGGAGGCTGTGGTCAGAAAATCAGTGTTTCCTCTCAAAATGACATCCAGGGTCCCACAGAAGAGGTGACACATCACAGCCATGACCAATATTCCTGGATTTTAGCTCAAAAATATAACTGTAATCACCAAGGGATGGATCCCAACGCTTCCATCTGCATCCTGCTTTATTTATTTCTGATTTCATAATTGTGTACAGGCCTCTGTATAACACACAGGCGTTAGCTGGTTTTAATTTCCACAACTTCTCTGCAGACAGGCTTTTGTCTGGAAGCTTTAACTGAAAGCATCACACATATATCACCACTTGTGATGTTGTGTCGTCGCTTAGAGAAGTAATTACAAACAGCCATCTTCTTCTTCGAGGTGAAAAGGCCAGAAATACGTTGCTAGAGTTCCCGCTACCCAGAAATCAGTGACCACCTGCGTCCTGTAATTACGCCACCCGTATTTACTGGTGGTTCAGTTAATTCACTGTATTTACTCCATTCTGCTCTACATCATGTCCTTGTCCTGGATCTTCAAGAGATGACAGAAATTGCAGGAGGCCTCATAACATCTGCGCTGAAGCACTTGCTGAGATGCAGTGCACAGCACGGGGAGGAAGGAGGATGCTCTGAGCTGAGACTTCCATCTTGAATCCTTGGGGTTTTTATCATATCGAATGGCAAGAAGTCCCACAGTGACAGATGCATTCTGTACATGAACTGTGTGCTTTGAGCTTTCCATCTGCTTAGAGGAAAGTATTTGGTGATGGTGCATGATAACCTCCATATCCCAAATGATACTCCAGCACTCCTGAGTGCTCTGTTCTCCTCTGCCCTCCAAGCACCCTGCAGTTTGTTTCATTAACATGAAATCAATGCTGTCTAATTGTCAAAAAAGCTTTAAACCACTAGTATTTCAAAAAGCCACCTAGTGTGGTCAGAATGAAGAGCTTTCCATGCGCCATCATCTGAGCAGATAACAAGTCAGGCCTCAATGCTGCAAAGCTTTTGGGGCAGGAGGAATCCAAACTGAGCAGCTTTGCCAAGAGAAGACCAAATCTACCCAGCAGAGTCAGAAAATCCCTTCCTCCACACCAAAATAATCAGAACAATTCCAGCCTGCATTGAAATGCATCAAACACATTTTATGCTAAATTCTATTACTCGCTGAAAATCTTGTTCCTTACATCTATTTTTGTCCATTAATGAAAAAATAAACCTGCTGTGCCGCCGGAGAGGGACGTGACCTGGTGGCATGCTCACTGCCTTCTCCCCTGGGCCAGTTTTCCACCCCAAACCCCCTGCACAGAAACCTGGGATACAAAGGCTTTACCTGCCTGTATTTTCTTAAACCATAACCCAAACCAGAAACAGGCCCAGGAAGCCCTTGGAGATGCCCCGAGGAGGTCCAGCACTAATAGAACTTCAGCTTGCTGCCTGCTGGGCACACCAGTGATTGAAGCTGCTTTGGGAATGTTTGCGCAGATGGGAGCTGGGGTCACCAGTGCTGTTCAGTCTGTCCAGACTAGTGAGGAACCCTTTAGCCTCACCAGGCAAGACAGCACTGAAAGGGATTAGGAACTTAGCAGCATTACCAGTTAGATAGCAAATCAATAAGAGAGACATTAAATAATGACTCTAAAAGGGCAACAAGTTAATTATATAGCAAATAGATGGGGGGAGCACAATGCCTGTAATACACTAAAATATGGGTTTCCATTTGAAATATTGGCTTTAGTGGTAAGAGCCAGGCTTTGCAGAAGGCGTTGTGGCACCTACTGCAACGATGATCCTCTTTCTGTGCCCAAGGGAACAGCCAGTAAATTTAGTCATTGGGCTTGACAGGGCTAGGGGATAACTGCCTGCAGATGAGGATATTCTCAATTCACAGAGATCGTTCTGCCTGGCATGATGGGGGGATTAGCAAAGGAGATGATGCAGCCTTCAGGTGGAGGAGAAGATGCAGCAAGAGGCAGAGCAGTGTTGCTGGCCTGATGACAGCAGGGATGGGACATCTGCTCTCTCTGGTGGTCCTGTATACATGGGGTCACCCCCTCAACCTGTCTGCCTGGCCAGTGGTGACAACCCCACCACTAGCAGAGGGTAAAGCCAGTAAATCCCATCACATAAGGGCTGACAAGGTGCCCCCAGGCCCATGGCTCCAGACAGCTAGAGTGTAGGTTGGCCCCGGGGATGGTAATATTTACCCAAGACTTTTATCTGTATCAACACAACTGCTGGTGGGACTTAGACATTGGTGCTGATATATTATTCTGGAAGCAATGAAAGAAGAAAAATCAATTTAACTAATTCAGTCCTCAGAGAGACAGCCAGCAATCTAATCTCTCTGGTGTCAGTTACCTCTTGTGTCTCTTCCCAGAGGCACCGATGACCATGGCCCTGGGCTCCACCAGGAGTAACTCCAGATTTGGGGTTATTCTACATTTTGGGGGGTTGGTTGATTTCTGTGGAACTGGGGGGCTCGAAGCTGTTGCCCACCCCCAGCCCCACTCTGCATTCATGCCTGAGCTTGGCAGCCCCCACCCTAGCCCCTTTCTCATTCCCCCCAGCCATAGGGGCTTCACAGCCACCGCCTCAGTCCATGATATCATGGTTTTTTTTTCTCTCAATAGCAAAACTGTGATACATTTTTCCACGTTTTAATCCTGACTTTCAGAATTTAAATGTCAGCTCCCCCAGATGCACCCAAACTAGTCAATCCAGTCTGTGCCAAAAGCTGGGACTGGCTCTGCAATGGGGAGGATGCAGCAAATCTGCTATTTTGGCTTGACCAGACCCATGCACCTCATTTCCCAACAGGGAATATTTGCCTTTTTACATCAGACCCATCAGTATGTGGGCTGCCTAAAAGGGTCGCGACAAAGCCCAGCTGCGTGGTGGCCAGCAGGACCCCCCAGGCCTGAGGAGCGGACCCGGGAGTGGTGGGGACCCGTGTCGGAGCCTTTCCTGTTTGCGGCACCGCCTCCAAGGCCGGCATGGTTATTTACGGCATGTAAATGCCACGGTTTAAAATAGCAGGGTCAAACCTCCTCTGCCTCTTCACCCTCCCTCCGCGGCTGCTGCCCCCGCGCTGCCCCCCCAACCTCAGCATCCTCATCCCTCCCTCCTATGCTTTTCCTAAGGGATGCAGTGGGCTGCATCGCTTCCAGGCAGGATGTTTCTCTGCCGAGCCCAGAGCCCGTCGTCAGCCCTGGCACGGCTGTTATCACCCTCCCAGTAAAGCAGCTGGCAGGTTTTTTCGACCTTTTATAATTTTTTTAACAATCTACCAACCTGCTGTTCAGGTGATCCCTCACCTGGGGGTGGCTGTTGGATTTACGTGTTGTCTCCGTGTCCCCAGAAAAATCCTCCAGCTGTGGCATGTCATCTCTGGTCCAGAGCTCCAGGGAACTCAGGCTGGTGCTGGCAAAACTAGGATGGGAAACATTTACTTTAGTAAAAGCATAACATCTTCAGGCAGAAGGGAAGTGCCAGAGGGGAATGGGAGAGGGTTTTCAGCAGGATGATGCTCACTCCCCACACCCGGGGCTTTGCCCTGCTTTTAGTGTGTCCCCCCCGCATCCTCCATGGCAATACGTTGCATGAGAAGTGTGGCCACCTGAAATTCTTGCGTGGGATGGCAGGAAAAGAACTGGGATGTGACCCAGCTTGAGATGCAGGAGGTGACAGAGGGGAAGAACATCCCTGCATTTCCCCAGGGCAGGGGGTAAGCATCCCCAGCTGTGCCCCGGTTGGGAGCATCCAGACATTATTTCACCTCCTGATGCTCGGGGTGAACTCGGGCTGTGCGAGGGCTCAGCCAGCTGGGAGCTGCTCCTCCGTGTGCCTTCTGATTCATGCGATTCGTGTGGGTGGCAGAAAAAGGGCTCCGAGAGTAAAAGGAATGGGAAAGAATCCGTTGCTATATTTAACCACAAATAATAGGAAGAGGCTGAGCTTTTGGGCTAGGTTGTAAATAACAGTGAGATGAAATCATCTCAGAAATTCATGACTGGATCATGGCAGCCTCTTGAGAAATGGCATGACTAATGAGGACCACAGCAACGAGGACCACAGCCTGGAGAAATGGTGCACCCTGATAAAAAAAAAAAAATTAAAAAACTTTAAAAATAGGCTTTTGGTTATTCCAGACCACTGCAGTGATCCCTCCAACTGTGACAAATTGTCCTTTATTGTCTTTTGGTTGTTACTACATTTGAATACATTTCAGCCTTCATATGTCCCACTGCTCGTACATCCATCCACAGTACACCGGGCATCCAGCCTCCTCCCTGCGTGCAGCCACCAGCTGGGCTCCCAGGGGTCTTGCTGCCATCAAATTAAACCTGTGCAAATTATCCTTGTTGTATGAACATTATACTAAGAGATGTTCATTATTCAGAACACTAAAAGCCTCAGCCAAAGCTCACTGCATGAATGGGAGCCTTTCCACAGAGTCAAAGTTCTCAAGTCCTAATTATAAGGAGTTATTGCAAGGGGAGAACTTACACAATCCAATCGTTGTAATACATACTTTTAGTAAAAGGAATAAAATATAATACATTAACTGTGACATGGAGTCTGGGAAACCTGACATCACACTTGATACCAACATCATTGCCCTGTGATATTTCCACCTCGTATTTATTTGAAGAAAATACATTTCATTTCTGGAGAGCATCCGAAGTTGTTAACAGAACTGACCCAGCCGGGAAGGAATCGGAGTCACGCAGGAGCATTTTGGTCCCTCTCTCTCTCTTTCTCTGCTTTTTAATAGTCTAACAGCAAATATTTGCTGGCAGTTGGGATTTCTGAGCTGTGAGGTAATGGCTTTTTCTTTTATTTTTTATTTTTTTTCACATATGCAGAGTCATCTTAGTTTCTTAAGGCTTATTGCAGTTACAGATGTGCTTGAAAAACGTGAAGCAATAGATCCCAGCTTTGGGTGTTTAATTCAAGCAACGTCAAGCTTTCCCTGAGCAGTGCTCCAAGCCCACTGCTGATGGCCTTTCTGAAGAGCTTCTTTAGCAGTTTTTACAGAAATGTTAAGAACTAGGTATTCTTTATTTTGGCAGACTGTTGTGAAGACGGCCGCACAGCTGGAGTGACGGCGGCTGATGGTGATGCCTGGCTCACCAGGGAAACTCTTGCTCTGTGCCACCACCAGCTGCCAATCCTCCCAAAAGGGGAGCTTTCACCCCACTCAGACCAAAAGGAAAACCCCCCTCCTGCCCCAGGTGCAGCCTCACTCAGCCAGCACCCCAAAACACCCCCCTTATGGCACTGCATTTACTGATTTAGGGACCAGGGAGAGGAATACTGGCAGAAAGGGCTGTAACAGAAATGGAAAGACAACATGATGTGCCTGCACATCCTCCACCACAGTGGTCATTTACTCCATATTTTCTATAAAAGCCTCAACCATTGTGAGGTTTGGGTCTACTAGATATTGTAATATCATTGAAGCTGAGGGTTGCACTTCTTTACAATCCAGATTGTCATCCAAAACTACTTGCCTCCATCAATCCATAGGATTATTGCTGACACCAAATACAGCTCACCACGTGTGACACTTTCAGAGTCTTGTCCAAAAAGAGAGACCTCAGCTTTGCTATGGTTTTATCCAACTAGTTTTCCCATATTTTGGGGAAAATATATAAGAGAAAAGGAAATGCAGATGTGAAGCATCATTGTACAGAGGGCATTTCAGGCAGCAGATTCCCGTGGAGGGGAGTTCCGAGTCACACAAATCCCAATGGTCGCAAGGACAACTACGTGCCCTATAAAAGAATTATTTTGCCAGGTCAGCTCTTTGGCACCGGAAGTCAAGTATTTAATGATCTGCTGCTCCAGCAGGATCGATGTATTTCTGCAGGGGTCATTTGCAGGATCGATAATAGTGCATCCCCTGCAAAACTGGAGAAAATCAACTTCTAAAGCTCTTTCCCAGAAACCGCTCGGGAGCCCCAGAGTTTGCCTAAAACTCCAGGCAGCCACAAAGTGGGTTTCTCATGGCTTGTAAAAGGAGCAGATTTCGGGATAGAGGAAGCACGATGCAGCCATTAACGATAATTTATTCAGGCTCAACGACTCCCAGTGCTGCCCCAGTGCTCTGCTGTGCTTGAGGGGTAGAAGAAAGCTCCCCACAGGCCTGGGGACAGCACTGGTCATCAGTCTGGATCACCCCAACCTGCATAAAGATCCCAACCAGCCTCCAGAAGAGGAGGAGAAGGAAGCATGAAATAGGAGAGCCTTTTTGAGGGGCAGGATCTTTCCATCTTCACTCATATTTGGGCTGGCTGCACGGGAAGAAATGCTGCTTCTTTACTCAGATTCTACTTTAGCATTTAAAAATATAAATAAATAAAGATTGTATACATGTTAGTAAAAGAAAATTCATACAGGAGTTCTCACAACCAAGCTTACACCATCACCTTTGGTGGGAAACTAGTATCTGTGACAATGTGCCCTGGCTTTTTGGCTCCCCAACTTTGGGTGGTTTCCCAAAAAAGTATTTCTCTTCTTTCCCCATTGCCTGTGGGGTTTTTCCCCTGGCTATGACCCTTCTAGCTGCAGACAAGTGCTCACAGCTGTGTCCTGGCCATGCCAGGGGAACAGTGACAGGATAATTGTGATGCAAGTGGCAGGGGCAAGGAACCTGCTCCTGGTTTGTAGTTCTCTCTTCCAAGCATGGCAACCAGGGCCTTACTTGGTTTTTTTGAGATTAAAGAAGCCACAGTTGCAAACCGTTAAGTGATAGAGGCATTTGTGGGTGTGCAATTAAAAGAGTGTATGTTACAGCATCCTGATGATTTTCAAGACTAATTCTGGCAAACATCTGGGCTATCTCACCCACAATTTAATTTCTCTTTCATCACTGGCAATATGGAAAGCATCATGAACTGTCTTCAAGTGACGCAGCTGCTAATAGAAACAACACTTTGCATTACTACTGCTCTCCCACCCCCCTCAAAAACACTTGCAGGATGCTGCACAAGCCCAGCATTCAAAGACTGTGTCACCTGGAAGAAAAAGGCAACTACGCTTTGATCTAAGCAGGAATGAACCTCTCTGAGTAGACTGGGGTTGCTCTGGCACACAGGGATGCCTGCCACACTTTGATACCTGTTTGCACTGATTTGCTGGAAGCTTTCAGTGCTATGGATCACTATGAAGGTCCAGCCATTCAATTTGAGCTTTAATAACTGGTTCTAGGCTCACTTAAGAGAGTTACTAGGCAAACAATTAGGTCTGAACCCTCTCCTGGCTGCTTTGATGTGTTGTCAAGCTTAAGCATGAGCTCCAAAATGTGCATCTCCAGTCAGCAGGCAGAGAGCTGCCCCTTTGCCACAGGCTGTGCCTGGAGGACCCTGGCATGTCTCCACATCACCAGCACCACCTGGCCCACAACATCCTTTCCCCAGATGTGGTGAATCACCACATCTAGCCCCCTCACTCAGCACATCTCACCAAAGCCTCTGCTGCCTTCATCCTCACCTTGAGCAAGTCAGGAAACTCCTCACACTCCCCAGCTGGACAATCACCTGCAGGTAGATGTTTACTGCTCTGTTTCAAGGTTCTCCTGTGGAGGAGTGGCAAGGGCTGCTTTTCCTGAGAGCTCAGCAGGGTTTGCTGTGTCCCAGTTTTTCCTGCCCTGGTGCTGCCACCTCTCCAGCCAAGGCCTGGCTCCCTGTGGTCCACCTCCTTGCTCAGTAAACGTGGCCACTTGGGGTCCTCAAGGGGTGGCTGCAGTCCCCCTGTCTTCTCTCTCACCAGGTAAGCAGCCCCTACTGATCCTCAGCAGGCCAGCAAATCTTCCAAAAATCACCTACCCCTCATCCTCATTAGCAGCTACAGCTGCCTGTATCTTCATCACTCACACCTGTGACACCAATTACTGCTGATGGAACCAATTACCCCTGCCTGCCCACCACAGCCACACCGGAACCTACAGCCAGGCAGAAGACACTCTCCATACGTTTCTAAAAGCCCAGCCAACAGCTGCCCCACCACCACTGATGGACCACCCTGAATGCCCCCAAACCCGTGGAGGATGCAGTTATCTATACCTATAGCTGCCCCAGGATGGCTGAGGGTGTCCCCACGCAGCCACCAAGGCAGTGGGCATGAGTCCCCTGGCCCTGACCCCCCCAGAAGCCAGTGTTTCTGCATTTTCCCAAGCCAGGTGTGGGGCTGTGGGAGCTGGGGCTGATGGAGCAAGCACAGCTGCGTACCAAGATTTTAATTCTTCCTGTTATCACAGCACCCTGTTCCCTCCAGCCACGGTTTTCTTTGTCTGATGGGGTACAGAGCCGATCCTCAGCTACTACTGCAGGCCGAGCACTGGAGCTGGGCTGGTGGTGCACACTGGAGAGCCAGCCAGAACGTTAGCTTTAATGAGCTATCAACAGGCTTTAATATTTCATAGCACTCCGATTGCAGAGTTACAGCTTATCAGAAACGTTGTTAAAATGCAGCGCTTTATTAATGGGTAAGTAGGCTTCTCCAGGCACCCTGCTGTTTACTCACTGCTGTATTTGCCTTAAAAAAAAATCATGTGGGTTATTATCAAGACTCTGAAGTAAATGCAGCCCTGGGCACAGGAAGGAGCTGCTGCTGGCGCTCAGCACCCTCAGTCCTACCAGCCATGGGCTGGGACATATCCCTGAGACACAGGGCCACCCCCACCCTGGTGGCAGAGCTGGCATTACCCAGGCACATCAGTCCTAAAGCAGCTGTGTCCCCCTGCTGCCACCCTTCTGCCTCAGCCTTGTGCCTGAAGCCCACCTTTCCTGCAGTTCCCAGCTCCAGCACCCTTCTGCAGAGAAAAGTGCCATAAAGTGGGGTAGGAGGAATAAAGTCCCGAAGATACAGAAATAAACTACCAAGAGCCCATCATCATTGACCCCCTTCTTCCTTTCAAATTATTTTTATGTAAACTCCACCCAATGCTTTATTGCTGCTGAGAACCTTCCCATCTTTGCTCCTGAGCACCATAAAATCTGTAATAAATACGATGGGCACAAGCTCCCCCAGTGCAGAGGCGGCAGCGGGAGTATCACTTACAGATATCAGCAACAAAATCATTGCAGGTCGAGTAAACAGGACAAAGGAAACGAATGCATTACACGTGACGGTCACGTAGGTGGGTTAGCTGCTGCATATCAGATTTGGCATGGTCACCTAAAAGGAAACCAAGCAGAAAAGTACTGGTCATTTTTTGCCATGTCTCATGTAGTAAGTTTTTCCATTACTAGATTAGACATCCTTCTCCTCTCCCAGTTGCCTGAGTGTTGCAATCAAGCTGAGCATAATC
Source organism: Jacana jacana (assembly GCA_013400555.1). Lineage (NCBI taxonomy): Eukaryota > Metazoa > Chordata > Aves > Charadriiformes > Jacanidae > Jacana > Jacana jacana. The sequence goes on from VZTM01021279.1 coordinate 283,336, forward strand.
AGCAAATAAGGCAGCTGAGGGTCTGCAACTCTGAGGGGCCAAGTAAAGTGATGGATTGGGTCCCCAGAAGTGCAGGCAACAGCCACTCATGGGTGACACGGGGACCCCCTGGCCTTGCCAACAGGCAAAAAGATCTGAAACGGAGTAAAAAACAACGAAAGAAGAATGAAGAGCTCACCCTCCCCTGTGCCTTGTGCAGGCACCAGGGAGCCATCCTGTTGCTGAGGCAGAAGGGTGGCAGCAGGGGGGCACAGCTGCTTTAGGACAGATGTGCCTGGGCAATGCCAGCTGTTGCAGCCCTGAAGCTGTCCTTCTTAAGTGACAAAATCAGCGGTAGGTTCTGCATCTTGCATTTTCCCTCCCACAGCTTGCTCAGGGCTCAGGTATCACTTGTTCTATGTCCTTGGGTACTGCTCATCTCCATGCCCTTAGGTAGCACTCACCCCTGTGTCCTTGGGTACTGCTCAACCCTGCATCCTTGGGTACAACTCGTCCCCACATCTTTGGGTTCATCTCCACATCCTTAGGGACCACTCATCCCTGCATCCTTGGGTACTGCTCTTCCCTGTGTCCTTGGGTACCGCTCATCCACAAGTCCTCGAGTACAGATTATCCCTAGTCAGGGATCCTGTCCCTACTCAGGTGAAGACACATTTTGGCTCAGTGGTAAAATTTGGGGCCCATCTAGCATGAAGCTCATGCAGCAGGGACACCCCTTTGGTGACCCCACCGGGAAAGGCCGGGGAGGGATGTGGGGCTGCCAGGCCTCATACCGCCCCAGTGCAGAGGCCGAGCTTGGCCCGGTGCCCCATCCCACACCGTTGCCACCCCATTAGCCCATGAACCTCCGCCAAATGGCCCCATCAATTTTTCATCAAGGGATAAAACTCGACCCGGCGCGGATAAAACCCAGCTCTGAAGCCGAGAGGGGCGCGGGGTGCCAGCCCGCACCCGCGACCTCGGGGAGCGGCTCCGCGGAGGGTGCGCGACAGGACCGGAGGCGGGTTACGCGGGGTGCGGAGGATGGCGGGCGGGAGGNGGGGGTCCCGCCGCCGAGTCGGGGCTGGGGCCGGGGCTGGAGCTGCCGCCGCTGCCCCGCTACGAGGAGGTGAAGCACTTGCCCAGCTACGAGGAGGCGCAGCGCTGTACCCACCGCCCCCCCGGGGACGGGCAGGGGGACGGGGAGGTCTGCGGTTGAGCCCCCGCCCCGCTGTGCACCCGCGTACGGGGCGTCGGACAGAGGGGACCCCGGAGGGAGACAGCAGTCGCCGCCGGACGGGATGCCCCCGGGAGACGGGATGCCGGACGTCCTCGGATGGACAGGCGGCGGTCATGAGGAGCGATGCCATGCCAGACACGAAGGTCGCTGGGAGGGATACACCGGGGTTCCCTGGATGGACATTTCGGAGCCCTAGGGGAGACACTGTCCCCTGGGAAGGGTGTTCACCAGGGTCCGGGGTGGGATGGCTTTGCTGAACCCCAGGGTCTGCAAAAGAGATGTGCAGGGTTTCCAGGGGACATGGCCTGCAGGGTGCCAGGGCCCACAGAGGGACATGCCACTGTGCCTGGGAAGCAAGCAGATGCTGATGTTCCCAGTGGGACAGCCTGCAGGCCAGAACCACTGCTCAGCCCTGGACCCCCAGGGAGGGGGATGATTAAGAAGAGACAGAAATTGTCCAGGAGGAAGCTGATTTGGGGACACCACCTCTGATACAATGACATGCTCTTTGTGGGGTGACAGAAAGAGCTGGTTGCAGTTGGGTACAGCACCCCCAGCTCCCTTCCCCTGGGCTGTGCTGTGGGCTCCTGCACACCACAAATGCCGGGTTTGCTCGCCTGTGGAAGCAGCAGACCACCATGTGTGTGGGGTCTGCGTGGACATGACTGCACAAAGTTGGCCTGACCCAGTGATCCTCACACCTCCCGCACCCACGGGTGGCGGGGGTTGGTGCAAGCACGGGGAAGAGGAAGATGAGGCTTTCCCTTTTGGCATCACACAGTAGTTGTATGTGTAGCCTTGCCCTTGACAGCGAGGCAAATGGAGGAGAACAACCTCCAAAGCTCACTAATAAAATATTAGCACCTTCTGGTACCGTGCTTTTTATTTCACTGAGATGACATGGGGTCACTTCAGCTTGAAGGGAAATGAACGCCCAATCCAGCACAGGCCACATCAGACCTCGGTGCAGACCACTGCCAGGTCTCCTGCCATCAAACCCTCTGAAAACCAGGTTACTTCAACTGTGGGTCCCAGGTAAAGGGGTCCCAACAAGAGCAAGCGTGAGACACCCCCCCTCCCCTCACAGGCAAGGTTAGTAAATAATGTTAGGTGCGACTGAGGGTTCTTCACGCTGCGGACTCTGGATATACATCAGATACAGATATGAATGCAGGTATGGATACGGGCTTCTAAATTTTGAAGTTTTTCTTGCTGTGGCTCCTACACAGTTCTCTATCGCAGCTAAAAATGCTAAGACAGAAACGTGTTCCCAAATGCTGCATAAAATCCTAGTATCTAGTTGAAGTGGAAATCCTATTTTTACTGGAATTAAGAATGGGTCTTTTTATTTGCTGCAGGGGACAGAGGTGGCTGAAGGAGGAGGAGGAGTAGGAGGGCTGGAGATGGTTGTAACTCAGACCCGATCCTGCCGGGCTTTCTCAGCTTCTTGGCTTACATTAACACGTGTCCTGGTGCGAAGATGGATTATGGCACTGGGAATAATGCTGTCTTCCTAATAAACGGGGAAAACCCCCACGGAACCCAGCCTGCCTCTTCATTTCTCCATCCCTGGCAGCAGGGGTTATAAAACCTCCACTCCTGCCAAGTGCTTGCAGTGCCAGCGTCGAAGGAGCAGCAAAACTGGAGGGGACAGATAGCTTCCTTTAGAATTTCCTTGACATTTTCAGCCAAAATACCACTTTCCACCGCTGACTCGCACTAGACTATGTAAAAAGTCCACTGAGAGAGAGTTTGTTCAGGATTTATGGCTGGGTGCTGCCTGCCCTCTGCATCCACAGAGCCCAGGCAGGAGCAGTTCTGTGCACAACGAAGGCAGCAATATTAGGAACATTTTTAAAAAACCTGTGCTTAATGGGAAGATTCTTCTCTTGAATAAAAGATGCCACATAGCAGGGTAATTCCTTATCTTAAATAGCACCACAGAAACAAAGGACTCGCCCCAACACGGTATAACTTGGTCGCCAGCCCCACGGCTCTGGGGGAAGTTTGGAGGGTCCCCATGGGGCAGTGCTGCCCCAGGCCCTTCATTCTGAGCCAGCCCAATTCATTCAGTGCCTCAAACTCCCGCAGCATCGCTTTGGGAAGCGCCAGCAAGACACAGAAAATATGGTATTGATACATGCAATTTTAAATTTTGAAAGCCAGGGGAAAGAGTGTATTACTTCTAAAAGACAAACATTTTTCTTACCCACAGTTTAACACACTAATTAATTTCTGCAGCCCAAGTGCTAACATCAACAAATATAACTGTTTTTTATCCTGTCCCTCCCAATAGGAAATAATAGTGCATTTTTTAGAGTTCTCCTTTAATATTGCATTATTACTCTATTTTCTATTCACCCTCCTTGGGCAAAGCTGACCTCCCTCCTTTCCCCCGAGAGGAATGGGTGTTTGTGCAGGGACCAGAGAAAAGGAAAAACCCATTTACACACAGAAGGGGCAAGGAAGACCCACAGGCTGAGAGGGATCACCTCTCCAATGCTCACTTCTGATAGTTCAACTATTAATCGGTCTGAACAAGGAAAGCCCAGGAGAAGTATGTGTTTCCTGTGAGACATTCACTGCCAGGCTATACTTGGGGCAGATTCCACTGAGAAAGCAACTCACAGGGCTGAAATGTAATTTTGATTAGATGAATCAATAGCTTTTCCTCAGCATCCTCTTTCTATGCCAAAATACTTGGATCTGGGAGAACACTCTTACAAAGAAAATACTACGTTTAAAATATGGCCCAGTTTGGTGCTGTATCCTTACCGGGAGATCGCCAACACAGTTTCTACAAAGTCCAGTTGTTATCGAAGAACGTCCTAAACAGAAAGGAAAATAAAGCATTATCATCTTTGACCCACAGCACACCAGCTCCTGCAGCCATGCCCAAGTGACGGCACACCAAAGGCTCGCTCGACTCACCCCTATATTGAATATTATCAAGGTGAAGCTTGAAGGAATTTCACAGAGAGGTTTGAATCACCTGTGCCAGTGTCTGTCTGCAGAAAGCAGTCCTGTCAAGGTGCTGGATGCCTTTCACTACCACTATTTTACACAAATAGGGCAGACAACAAACACCAAGGAAGGGCAGGAGTCATCTCCACCCTCACCGGCATCATGGTTGGATTAACTGGGAGTGCCTAAATTACCAGTTGATCCCTGCTTCGTACACAGTTACCACGAGCTCCACCTGAGACTGGAACTGGTTTGTGCCCAAAGACCTCACAAAATGTCTTTTTTTTTGTCTAGCTTGAAGTTAGCACTTGGGGTGGAAGCAGGGATCTTTTATAGTGCACGGAGACACAGATACAAGCCCTCTCTTTTGCCTTTTTGGAAGACATATCTGTTTAATCTCAAGGAAAACCTGAATGCTTATTTAGAATGGAGATTAAAATATTTCCAAACTACAGGATTCCAACTACCACAGTTATTTCTTTACATAAAGAAAACAAATCTTGCAGACCCCTCACGAAAGGCCTAGAAGTAATTAAAGATGATATCCTTCGTACAGCCATTTCACCTAATTGTTCTAGGCACGTTGCCCAGCTCTGTGCAGAGAAAGAATGGATCCCTCTATTTCCCTGAAGATATCAGACCATCATATTTTCATATGACGCACTTAGTTCTCATCAGAAACATTTACAGTCGGGTGAAGGTACCTGAATTAAACCAAACAGTTTACATTTCTGTATTTGAAATTTTACAGCATGAGGCAACATTTGACTGAATTGGATCAATAAAAATACACTTTGGAAATAAAGATTCTTAGAGATGATCAATTCACCACACTTTTTCTTCTCCCCAACTTTCCCCCATACCCTGCAGAGTAAAATATCAGTGCAGAGGAACCATTAGTACATCCAATTTTATGGGAAGGCAAGGAGATGATCCTGGGAGAAGCCGATAGCCAGACAATAGTGATTGAGTGCTGGATAGGTAATTGCCCTCTTGTCTTTCTATTAACACACAGCTCAGTGCACAATCATCTCTACATTCCCCTGATTGCACAAAACCATGAATAATGGTACAGCCACTGTCCTCAACTAACGTATATTTTCGAATCAACAGTCATAACACAACTGCACATACTGTGTCATGAAATATCAGCTGATTTTGGAGCCACTGAGTCAATGCAACGTGGTGTCCTGGTTTGAGGTAGAACAGAACCAACTTTCTGTTCAGTAATTTTCCTTCTTAGCTAAGCCTCTTCTAATGCTTAATTCTGCTATTAACTGACAGTTGGCCTTGGGGTTTTTTATTTTAAATTCTCCTTTCTATGGACAAGCAGGATACGAGTGCCACAGGCTGATCTAACCCCCAGAGGCATCAATATAAACCAGCCAATAGTGGACACGGAGTAAAATCACCATCCAGATCTATTTTGCACCTATGCAAAACTTTGTATGTTCTACTTTGAATAGGAATGAATATGCAGATTGGTTACTTTCTACGGAAAACCACTGATTAACATCTGGAATGAAAGTAGAATGAGTTGTAAGAGGTTTGGAAAAATGGATGAGCAGTTGAGTTCTTCACTGACCGTTCATTGCAGACGTGTCTACCCCAAAAAAACCCTCCCATTCTTGAAAGAGTGATCATTTGTGATGGTTCATGTGTCTGAGGCTTGCATGCTCCAGTCGCTTAGTGAAAGCTCAAAGAGAAGACATCTCCCTCCTACCTTATGTACATTGTTAAGAAGCAGTATCTCCATTATCATAGTGCATGCTTTTTGTCTTACTGAACTGAGGGGAGCTCCATCATCAGGCAGATTGCTCCCATTTCCAAGCATTTTTGCCAATTTTTTCCTACACCTCAACGTTTTGATAAAGGCTTCAAGCAGGAAAACAAGTGCCAGACACCAGTCTCTTCCAAATGAGCACTGGCCTCCTCAATAGCTCTTCTTAGCCCCAAAAACAGTACAGGTTACTTGGCAGACTCTTTAATGGTGCACTTGTGCACTGCTTGTATCATGGTTAGAGTCACTCATTAATCCCATAGGATTCAAAAGCTTGTTGCCACGGGAAGGGTATCATTCTGGCAAAATATGAGATTAACATCTTCCCAAAAGGATGCCTTCTATTCTAGAAGTGATGAAAAACCCCAGTTAATTTTTTCTTAAAAGTTAAACTGTAAAGGAGTTTATCATTTCCATTAGGGGCCCCAAACCAAACACAGCAGGCTCATGTTATTTTTCAGGCAGATTTACCATATCTGCCCCAAAAATCACGTCAAGGCCAGCACCAGGCCAGTATGACACTCAAACTCTCCAATTGCTTTACAGCTTGAAAAGGAGTGTATTTCACAGTGTTGGGGCTAAGGCCCACTCTGCCAGTGTAACAGCAACTTTTCGTTGCTATTTTGCTTATTTTGGAGTCAGAAGTACCAACGTATCATAATTCAGTCGAGAGCACTTCTCCTTCTCCTTTTACCATCAGTATTTCCACTCACAGTCCAATAGAATCTACGTATTTGCTGAAGAAACATCAAAGATTAAGTCTCAGGGGATTGCAGGACACTTTGTGTTATCTACAGCAGTGGATTTTGCTTTTTAGCAGAAGGCAGATCGATAGGTTTGGATGAAATCCTGCTGCCGCTCAAGGCAGAGCCCACAAAGCCTCCTCCAGCTGTGCTCAAATCCCCACCCACCCCCACCCCAGATCTCGCTGGACTCCTGGCTCCGAAACCTCTGTCAAATCCTATCTGGGCAGTTTCTGAAATCAATGAAAAGCTGAACAGCTCAGTCTTGCAGTCTGCTTTGCCAGCTGGTTCCTTGGCATTTCAATAGCCTTCACCAACTTATCCCAGTTTCTAGCAGGGATGAGGACGGTCTCCTTATAGCTGCTGGGATCAGCAGGTGGGGCTCAGCTGAAGAGATGGCTTGGTCCTATTGCCAGCTTGCCTGGGCCTGCTGGATGGCCACGGGCAAGCGACTTCATCTGTCAATAAGGGGATCGTAGTACTGGCCATCTTCATCATCTGCCATGACATTTATTAGCGCTTACTGGTCTGGGGTTTGAAAACCTTTGAAGTGGTGATTCACCAGCCTTTCCGCTGCCTGAGTGCATTACAGACATTAACTTCTTAGAATCCAAACTCCAGCTCTGCCACATCCTTAAATACATTACTCCCATCTGCAGACGGAGAAAGGGAGGCAGAGAGAGCCCACAGAGGAGCCACAAACAGAATTAAAACTCCCGGACACGCTCCAGCACCATCTTTACCTCCTCTTACCTCTCTTCTCCCCTAAAGATGCTTCTGCGACACAGCTTCTGGCCTCTAGTCCAGGTGTGACCTCCCCCGAGTCCTCCCGTGCACGGAATCCTTTGGAGACCAGCGTTTCTTTTCCTGCAGGAGGAAATGCCTGGACGTAAACCATGGAATTCAGTTTTCATGTCAGATGAATTCCAAGCTTCTTCCTGTGCCAGTTCCAAAGGATAAAATCCAACAGGCCAACTAGATCTAATTCTCATTTTCTTACAGACCAGAACACAAAAAACAGTTTTCCTTTTTCTTCTGAACTAATAAAAATACACAAACTATATATAAAAAAATCAAGCTACAGGTAAAAGATTAAGAATGTTTCTTCAACCATTTGCATTATTTGGAATAACCGGGGAAGTAGGGAGGTGATTGTCCCCGTGTGCTCAGCACTGGTGAGGCCACACCTTGAGTGTTGTGTCCAGTTCTGGGCACCTCAACACAAGAGAGATATCGAGGTGTGAGTGCAGAGGAGGGCAATGAAACTGGTGAGAGGCCTGGAGAATANAGTTAAAATGTGGTGTAAAGCAAGATTAAGCAGTAACTCAATTTTTTTTTTTTTGTCAAATCCAAGAGGATATTCCCAAAACACTCTTTCCACTGCTCTTCATCGCAAACACCACCAGCACCCATCAGTAAGTTCTCTAGAAACAGGGGGTGGCTGCTGTGTACCACAAACAGAAACCTGTCCCCAGGGAACAGGCTGCAACCTCCATCCCTGTGTGAAGAGCTGATGGACAGGGTATGAAGGCTGGGATGTAAAAACGTCTGTCCTTGAATGCCTTGGGGAGCACTGCCCTCCCATTAGCAGATTAGCTAGGTTTGTCCCATTTGACACTCCTAAAATGGGGGGGGGGGAGATTCTGCATGTTTCTACATTATTTCAAAGCCCACGTGCAAGGAGCGCAGAGTGCAATGTTTACAATGTTTTCAAAGACAGAAGACACAACATCTTTTCAGTATATTCCTTTCCTAATTCATAGAATCAGAATTATTTCAGCTGGAAGAGACCCTTGGGATCATCGAGTCCAACCATCAGCCCTACTCTACAAGTTCTCCCCTACACCAGATCCCTCAACACCACATCTAATCTACTCTTAAACACAGTCAGGGATGGGGACTCCACCACCTCCCTGGGCAGCTGATTCCACTGACTGACCACTCTTTCTGTGAAGAATTTTTCCTGTTGTCCAGCCTAACCCTACCCTGCTGCAGCTTGCAGCCATTCCCTCTTGTTCTATCTAATTACCTGTGAGGAGAAACCAGCACCAACCTCTCTACAATGCCCTTTCAAGCAGTTGTAGAGAGTGATGAGGTCTCCCCTCAGCCTCCTCTTCCTCAAACTAAACAGTCCCAGCTCCCTCAATCGATCCTCATAAGATTTATGTTCCAGGCCCTTCCCCAGCTCCTCTGCACTTGCTCCAGCACTTCGAGATCTCTCTTGTGTTGAGGTGCCCAGAACTGGACACATGACTCAATTAAATTCACAAAACTCAATTCAATCAACCCTAAAAATAATTTGATTAGGGTTTTTAAGCACCTTAGTTCTTACTTTTACCTCCTTTAAAGATACAGTTTCCACATATCCACCTGAACCTGCTTCCTACAACCAGAGAGAACATACTGTGGTCACGGTCAAATGAATTATACAAACTACTGCTACGGCAAAATTCAGGTTATATTTGAATAACTAAGCCACCAAAATTGCAACTAAAACGATGAAATTTCATTCCTGTTAATTCCTACTTCTTCAGTAGGCTCATAGTGTTTTAAAGAGACAATCATTACACAGGACACTATCTGTTTTAGAAATTTATTGAAAATGATCTCTTCAAATCATTGAAGAATCCATACTCTTGCACTGCACAGTAACAGTCAGGAATCGAGTGGCTGTTTCATTTACAGCTCTGGAAGGTTTTGGGCACAGAGGTAACGTGACACAGACACAAGAAGGGGGGTGAAAATGCTTTTGATCTTACTTTGCACCTGCTAACATGGAAATCTTATCTGAGCACATCAGAGATGGCCCGTGGAAGCAGGCACCCAAGGTTTGCTGCAGCTTGTTGAAAACATACCTGAAATATCTGCATCCTCTGGTCAGTAAAGGAACTACTGAAAAGGACTGAAAACATGCAGAGACACACGCAATGCAGACCTTTTAAATCCCCAAATGAACTAGCACAAAACCACCTGGGACTGGGCAGACAGTGCCTTTCTTGATAACTGGAGCCGCGGTACATACAGACCCTGCACCAATCCCAGGTAAGCCCCACGCAGACGTTTTCTTCCAAGAACATTCTGGAATTTAGGTTTCATACCCAAGGATAGAACTGTGCCAAGTTACCTGCATATTAGAACCTGGTGAAAATAAAGAATAAACAGTGCTTTTCCAAAATATTTGGTTTGCTTTGTTTTCTACTTAACACAAACACGCTCAGCACAGCATGAGGTTCAGAAGTGGACGCGGTGGACAAAGCATAGATCTGACCAGCAATAAATACTTGAAGGTCTTTACTGTGCTTTCACCCAGGAACTAAACAGCCTGTCCCATCACCTAGAGGTACAACACCTCTCACTGACACCGAGACGTGGAGAGCCAGCTCGAAGTACCGTAGAACCACCCTCTGTGAATGACACCCACATCACCCTGCCGGGCACTCAAAGCCAGCACCTCCGCAGGCGCAGCACCCGTCCCGTCTCTGCAACGGTTAATTGTCACACCGGGCGTTTCTAAGCAGCTGAGTGAATTTGCTGCCTCTGCTGTACTTCCAACTGGCCCAAGAGTAAAAGAGCAAGATTGAGCTCAGATCCTGAACTTTGTATCATCACCAGACCTGTCTTTTAAAAATTGCTTACGTTGCATTACAAACCCGAGCCAGGCTTCATAAATTTAACATTAAAACACTTGCCATTAGTGATATTTTGGGCTCAACTCTGGAACTAGTAAGTGCTTTCTGCAAGTCAATGGAAAGTGAAGGTGTTTGCTTTGCCACATGCCAGTACACCAGAATGCTGCAGAGCTTCAAGACATCAAAGTTGTTGTTTTATTTAGCAGTCAGGTAAATCAATGGAGATCACCCAATGCATCACCTGCTGGACACATTTTTAAAAAGGCAACAAACTTTTATTTGTTTTTATTAAGAAACTTATGAACTATGCACAAAAAGTGTCATAAAATGCTTTACAAAACAGAAATTTGCCAGATATACAGACAGTGAATGTTTTGATGGCGACATCTGAAAGATAGGTATCACACAACATCACTTGTGAATAACCTGCTCAGGTATTTATAACAGAAAGGGCTTTTGCAAAGAGTATCTAACAAACGCAGCCACTTTCACAGGTAAACCAAAGACAAATATAACTTGATGAAATAACACAAATGTAAAACCAGTATTTTCAAACCAAGTGCTTTGGGCAGAGAAAGTATGTGGAAAGCTATTTCCTTAATTTCTGGTGTTTTGACCTTAAGGCAGCTCTCAATATTGTTGCCAGTTATACACATCAGATGCTACAAAATAACCAGCAATGCTGTTTGTTACTTCAAACAACATTCAAAGCACACTCCAGAGTATGTAAAACAATTTACATTATCTCAGAAAACACCTTTTATTGCTAAATAGTCTGCTACAGTGACAAACCTGAATCTGAAATCACCTCTTAAAGAACTTGCAGGTACATATGTCCTAGCAGAAATGCAGATTACTGTAACTGGGAGTGAAATATTCTTCTCTACTTTATAGGTGCAAGCTCCTTTTTTAAAAAATTTTTAACATTTACAGTTTGCTAAAATTTGGTTTAGGGCAATTTAAACAAGTCTTTTCAGAGGTCCCTGAGGCTGCAAAATAACCAAACTACTTAAGTAGGTGCTTAAACAGGGAGATCGGTAGTTAATTAGAGGCAACCATGGTTAAATAATTTTAATGGCAATGAAAATTTAAAAGCCATTAATGGAAAGACAGTTAATTCACTTTTTTTTTCCCTCATACATGTATGGACTACAACGTGGCTACTCACTGGAGCCAGGCCATCAGAACATACACCCAGCTCAAAATGAGACTGTAGCAAATAAAGAATTCTGCCTGTCATCCAACAATTAACAAGAACACACCGATTCCCACGCCTGTTCCCCACAAACATTAGCTGTGGCTTTTTTTATTTATGCTTGTCAAAAACACGCCAGCACTTATCAAGGTGACCCAAAGGACAGTTATTGCTGTACAGTTACACTGGCTCTCACTGCAGGGCTGGCTGCTGCTCGTTCTCTTTCTTTAGCGATTTCCATCTCTATTTTGGCTTTGATTTTATCCCAATCGACTTCCAGCTGTAAGAACAGAAAAGTGAGTATGCAAAGGTCAGCACAAGATAGAGAGGTCAAACAGAGAGATATTCACTGACAGTTTGACAATTTGAAGTTACAATTACAAAGTGACCACTATCAACCATTATACAGTTCTTTCTGTGTAAGTGACAACTTATACTAAGAGAATGTGCGAAGGCAGAGTTGACTTCTAACAAACTGAGCTTTCGACCTTTAAAATGAAATAAGCTTGATCTGTTTTAACAAATACTAATACATCTCATTGTATCTGGCAAAAAACCCACTGAAACACAAAAATAACATGGATCAACCTGCATCTAATTTAAATGTAGTGACATCTGAGTCCCATTACTGAGAATATAACCCTTTATCAATAATACATGCAGTGATGCCTCCTGACTGCACCTAAAGTCCACCAAGTAAACTGATAGCATATTACACTAGTTATCTGATATAACACAAATCAGGTTTCTGCTTGAAATTTGTCTTCTACATCAACATATGTTTTAGCTTTATCTTGGCATTTCTCCAGCTGCAGAGATTCGTTATATTCTGACTGTGTGCTATTTCAGTGAAACTTGAGGCAACAGATACAGTGCAGTGTCCGTGGTACAGTGGGGTACGACACTTGGCCTCCTGTCCAAAAACACTTGACGAGAAAGAACAGATCACGGTGCGTTTGGTGACTATGAAAACATGCCCAAAAACCGGGCAAAACTGTGCCTGCAAAGTTCAGTTTCATTGCTGGAGAATTAAGACTGTCAAAGATGGGATGGGAAAAAAAAAGTCTCAAGTGCTGCAGAGGGAATTTTCAGAGTAGCTGTTACTCTGTTAACTAAGGGATGAAATAACAAGAAAGAATCTCTGCGAGGGAAGATGTAACTGCAATACCCACATTCTCATGTGAGAAGGTTAATCCCTCAATTCAGGATGCATTTACTGGGTCCAGGTGCTTTGGCTCTGATGACTGAAATCTTTATGGAGCTCTAAGAAAGAATGTGTTTGCTTTAACAGATGTCACACAGATGCTAAACGTACCACGTACAGGGCTAATTCTGCCATCTAGCCCAGAGAGCTACTTGCCAGTGAAGCCAACAGCCCTTGCCAGTGACACCTAGTAACTGCCAAGATATGGATTCTCAGTATACATACTAGGTTCATAATACCTTATATATAAAGATGTGAGATGTAACAACTAAGCACATTGTTTAGATTCCGTATCTGATTGCAGGTCAGTAGTCCAGGCTGCAGTACAGAAAAGACATAAGAACTCCCCACTCGAGCCTGAAGGAGTTTTAGGCAGTGAGAGGGAAACTGAGACACCCATTTTTTGTTACTTCCCTGAGAAGGAATAGCAACACAAAATCTTGCTTTTCTCTTCAATGCCTGTAACATTTCCTTCTAACTTTGCTCTAAGAGTCTAACAGGCTGCATTAAGAATTTAATTACCATCATAACCGAGAGCTTAAAATCCATTAAGTAGGTTCCCTCCTAGTTTCAGATCCAGTGGTCAAGACCCAGAACATGGATGCAGAATACAGCTCAAGGACTTCTTCACTCCAGGAACCTTCAGCAGTCTGAGACTCAAGTTTCAAGACTGAGTTTAAGGTGAAACAGGCTCCACTTGTGTCACATGAGGTGTTATTGCTCAGGAACCCTTCCAGAAACTACAGCTTTCTTGATTATTTAAAGACAAGACAGTATTATCTCAAAAGGCTGTCAGATGCATCAAGGGACTAACATTATTTTTGCTCAATAATGGATTTAAAGGATGCAGAAGACATACTTGAAGCACAGCAGCCAAAATTGCTGCATGAGAGTGCCTGGAAACTGTTCTGTTATTTTTCTGTATTTGCTAGGTAAAGTACTGCAGAATGGCTCACTGGGGGGCTAGGTATTGGGCAGAATTTTATTCTTGTTTTGGAAATGAAACATCCCTACAAGTGCTAAAAGCTAATGACTTACATTAGAAATTGAGCTTTATTGGAAGCGTAATGGGCACTGTCCAATCAAAGGAGCTGAGATAACAGCTTGGAGTTATTTCCTGAGCCATCGGCTACAGCGGATGAAAGGATCTGCCACAGCCAAAGTGCAGGTCTCTCTGCAGCTTCACCCTCAGGAACAGCGAGGGAAGAGCAGGAAGGACATAAGGGCTGCTCAGTGGAATTGCTCTCCCAGGGTGCACATACGGGTGCTTCTCATAAGGGGAGATACCCAGGAGTTTGCCAGTAGAATCTAAGCTACTTCTAGCTCAGGAATGGAAAAACTCAGCCTTTAAGTACTGTGAAATGCTAATAAATTTAAAAGACCCACTGATGATGGAGAAAGTTTCCAGAGGTTTGATGAAATAGTATTTTTAGCTATTTATCATGTTTGGCAGGATTTGTAGTCGACTCTTAATATATATCTGGATACCTCTGACATTTGGTATTGCTGCTATGCATAAAATTCCATTAAAATGTAGAGGACATTTAAGAATTACACACTGAACCATACTAAGGTCTATAGCTCCCCATTTATAGAAAACAACCGTGCCTTCATTTGTATAACCCTTGCCAGATACTAAATATATGCATTCCATATCTGTGCCTTCAAAGAAAACACACAGAATCACAGAGTGATATGGGGTTGGAAGGGACCTCTGGAGATCATCTAGTCCAACTCACTGCCAGGACAGGTTCACCTAAAGCAGGCTGCACAGGAACATGTACAGGCAGGATTTGAATGTCTCCAGAGACGGAGACTCCACCACCTCTCTGGGCAGCCTGTTCCAGTGCTCTGACACCCTCAAAATATAGAAGTTCCTCCTCATGTTTAGACGGAACTTCCCATGTTCAAGTTTGTGCCCATTAACATCATCGTCCTGTCACTGGGCATCACTGAAAAAAGACTGGCCCCATCCTCTTGACACCCACCCTTTAAGTATTTATAGGCATTGATCAAATGTGCCCCTGAGTCTTCTCTTCTTAGACTAAAAAGACACCCAGGTGCCTCAACCTTTCCTCGTAAGAGAGGTGCTCCAGACCTCTAATCATCTTTGTGGTCCTCCTCTGTACCCTCTCCAGAAGTTCCCAGTCCTTCCTGCACTGGGGAGCCCAGAACTGGACACAAGTACAACTGTTACTATGGCAAAGTAGCCACACATTAAGCTATGAACTTTTACTCAGCTATAAAAAAAATCTTGAATTTAAAGTTCACATTTGAACCAAAGAAGCAAAATGTAAGAGCATACCCCCTTAGAGCAGGCTGACCTGAAGCTGTAGAAATTATTCTGAGGAATACTTACACCTTCTGCATATTGCAAAAATCTTTTGTTCGTTTCTTTTTTACCAAAGTCCTCGAGGAACTTTTGTCGATAAGCCAGGACTGTGTCAACATGTGTCTTGTGCTTTACTGCTAGTTCTAGAGCCCTGGAATAAAACAGAAATGGGCTTGTCAGGCTATATAAATGCTCTGGCACAACTACAATCAGCAGAGTTTTGCAAAACGATACGCTGAAAAGCGTTTGGGCTGCAGGCAGAGATTCCTAATCTATAGTGCCAAGCAGTTTTACATTAGTATCAATCACAGGAGGTTAAAATAGCCAGCAAGGGAGAGTCTCTACTTTATGATGTGTGCTACAAAAAATACCCAACAACTATTTCTGTTGACAACCTATTCACATCGTTGGATTTTAACAATAGGAGTCTTTTAATTTCAAGGAAATAAAGCAGGATGGTTAGAATTTAGCACTCTCAATATAAAGGGACAGAAGTAATAACTTTTAATGACTGTTATAGTCGGGAATCGCTTCTGAACTGTGTCACAATACACGTTTATGGCATATGCTACACAGCATTTATTAACATTCTCTAGGTGGGAAAGATTAGTCATTGGATTACAGATGTGATTGATTACTCTCACATCTGTTTGTTTTTCAATGGCATAAGGAATAATTATGTACTTCTCTTTGAGATACAGATTTTAGATGATACATATTAGGCAACATAATAAAAAAACCTCAGATACGTGGGGGAAAAACAACATTTTGCCTACAGTATTATGAACATAGAAAACAGTGAAATTAGAAGATTCTGTTAGAAAACGTGGGGTTTTGTTTAAAGGAGAAATTCCTACTTTGTTTTCTCAGGCCTAATTCATATTTCATCCACCTACACAGTTCTGGGAGTCTGAATAACCACATACCTATTTTTAGTAACAAAACATTTCAAAACAGCCTTAATTATTTGAGGGTCACATACGGTTTGAGGTATCACTAAGGTCTTTTCCATGTTAAAAATAATGGAAAAGCAAAATGTTATTTAAAAATTCTTCCACGCCCATTTTAGACTTTTATTACAGAATACTTGTATCTTCTAAGTATGATACAAAACCAGCTACTTCTTTGGTTATTGTCAGGATACGATTAACTTAATCTTTTTAAAGCACTGGGCAATTACAGGTAGAAATCAGTCAGCTACGTAACTGCAAGAGAACAACTGATCAACTAATCTAAGTGCTTTACAGGTAACCTCAGTAATGCTGCTCATAAACATATTGTGTTCAAAGAAATATTACCTTTCCCAATTGTAAAGATTAATGTTGACTTGAATAGCTTGATAAATAAGGCCTGTTTGCAGAAGCAGGGTTTCAGCTTCTTGGGTGTTTCCACTGAACAGCAGGATATGAGCCATCCTTGACTCTTTTGAAGGAAGATCTTTGATGGAATTGATATACTGAACTTTGTCAATCTGTTAACGAGAGGCACAAAAGTTTAATAAGGGAAATTAATTAATAAACTTAGTTTTGCAACATTAACAGGAAATAAATAACACCATTTTCTTACCTCACCAATTGATGCATAGGCGATTTCTGCTGTAGCCATGTCTTTGTTGGCAACTGCCATAGCAGCTAAACATGCCCACATGGTTTGATCCTGAAATTGAAAAAAAAAAAAAAAAAAAAGCAACTCCTAAACCTTCAGATTTTTATTATCATGCTAAAAATGACTTCTCAAAGGGAGCATGCAAGTCCAGAAAATAATGGCTAATGATACGCTTGTCAATATGCCATTTATGGCACCGTGGTCTCAGTCTGCCCTGGTTTGAGGACCCTGACAAAGTCCCTTACTAGAAAGTCACTAAAGTATTTCTCAGAACTCTTTCATTACAGAAAAGTTGATGTTGTGATCAGATGAGACTGACAGTGTGGCTAAACAGCTAATTAGCTTTCAGCATCTCAGCCAGTAATGAACTCTTGCCATAGTACCACTTTAAGACCTCATCCTTGGTGGTCCTGTCACTACCTGTGGAACTACACTGGAAACCAAAGCACTGACTGTAGTTAAAAAAAGAGGTATTTTAACCTGGCAAATTGGAACCTGGCTTCACAAACAACTGCACTGGACCCATGATGCTGACAATGACACTAACTGGGTGTATTTATCATAAAGGTACAGCAAGGGAAAGAGAAAACAATTTCTTGTCTGTAGAACAGACTATGAACCTGCTGAAAAGTAAATAAGAGCTTCAAAAGTTTTGTCTCCTTTGTGATATTTTCAGTACACTTTAGGTTTAGAATAAACAGAAAAACCTAGTGGTAAAAATCTAACACCCTTCTTTTCTATTTTCATGAGTTTAGGATTTATTTTTTTTCACAACCTTAAGGAAACCACACTAACTCAGAAAAACAGTTAGGAAAATCCTGACATTTTTATGTCTTCCCTTTTCAAGTCTGACAAGTGTATGACAATACTATTAAAATATATTTGGCTAAAACAGTTTATGCTACCACCTCTGAGGACGCCAGTTTGGACAGGAAAAATACCATTTTGAATGCACTTGTTGGTGTGTGCACTGGGAATTAAGTGGGCTTTTACAGCCTTGTTAAATATGTTGAATAACAAATTTGAAAATAAGGACATTGTAATGTGAATAGGTTTTCTGAAGTAGCATAGGATCACTATTGATTCAAATCACAATAAACAGCCACACTAAACATAAGAGTCGATAGATGTGGTGTTGGGGGACATGGTGTAGGGGAGAACTTTGTAGAGTAGGGCTGATGTTTGGACTCGATGATCCCAAGGGTCTCTTCCAACCTGAATGATTCTGTGATTCCATATTCCCATGCCCTGTCTTACAATCACTTTCGTATGAAAGAAAACTGTTAAGACCCAGAAAAGCCACTGAAATACAGTAACTCAGCCTGAGGCTGAGGATTCACCATCACCATCTCCGCACCTCTTCCTACCCTGGCTATGTGTTCCTACCCTGGCTACGTGTTCCTACCCTGGCTACGTGTTCCTACCCCTTGCCAGGACTCAGGACAAGATTACCCTTCCCGCTGGTAGCCTAGAATTTGAGAGAATTAAAGTTGAAGGGAATCAAATGCTTGTAAAACTCTTTGCCGCGTTCTCTTCCCACTTCCCTATTATCTAGAAAAATAGTGATAAAATGCTGAAAGCTGAGCCTGAAATTATGCAAGAGACCAAGTTTCTAGGAGTGTTTCACCAGTATGTCTTCCTGTTCTTTCCTCAATAAGATGGCCAGTTTTGTTACTACTCACTTTGAACTGTCTACCTGGCTTGCCAAAATCAACCGAATAGCCCTGTATCTTCATGAAGAGTTTAAGAATCATGAAAGATAAACAAAGTAGTCAGGGCAAGCCCAGCTGTGATGGCTCTTTGTTTCCTGTGCTGTAAGGGTATTCCAGGTCATCCCTCAGCCCAGGCAGCACAAACTGTGAAACAGAAAGGATATTCACACCATCTAGTTTAGGCTGCTTTAGATTACCTACTATCAAAGCCCAAAACTTTCTTTCTTCATCAATGGAAAGGAAAAATCTTCAAAGACTGAGATGTAGGAACCTAAGTTAGATGCTTAAAACCAGATGATGTGAATACTCTTCACCCTGAAAATAAAGATTCTGTTACAGTTTTTCTCGAAAAGCCTTTCTCCAATGTGGACAGATATGGACTAATGAGGAAAAGCTCATAAAAAAACCCAAAGGACAGTGAAAAAGTGTGGCATTTTATAAATAAAAAAGCACTGGAAATTCTGAATATTTTTCCTTTTAAGTACGATTAAACTAATTGGATGATGCTACTCATAAGAATGAAGAGGATGCATGAAGAGTTTGACAATGAAAATCCTTGAAAATTAGAAAACCTTCATATTGAACAGAAAGAAATAATATTATGAATATTACCACCCAAAACAGATGTTTTATTTTTAAAGATGATGCATTTAGATTAATCAAAAACATTAACATAATGCTGCATTTGAAATCTGAAATCCCAGTTCCCACTGCCAAATACTGGAATAAAAGCCTAATATTAAACAGGTAACACTCAAAATAAAAAGCATTATAAAACCCAAATTATCTGTATGTGTATTGTTTTAATAATAATAATAAAAAAGTAACTATACATTTAAGGTCATGATAATCATATGAAAATGCTAAACTATTTTCTACAAGTAAATATGGGAAAGGAGGCAGGATTTGGGGAGATTTTTTTTATGGTCTGTTTTACAGACTGCCAGACTCACCTTATCTGTTGCTGTTGCCTAAATACATGCAAAAGAAGGCAAAGTGGGGAAAAAAACAAACAAAACCAAGTGAAATAGAATATGAAAAATCCTAGGTAAACATATGTGGAGATACAGGTCATTTTTAATTGGTTATATTAAGGTCTAGTCCTGAAAACCTA
>VZTM01021279.1:304037-321322 GCA_013400555.1 Jacana jacana
TAAAATACGAAATAATACTATTTTTGATCAAGAAGGATCTATTACCTTGCATCTTTTTCATACAGAGTTTTTTGCAAAAGATCTTTATCTACATAGACTGTGTTGGGGTAGTACCAGACTGTAAACCGGGTATCCTGAATCCCACAAAGAATGTTAGACGTGTCATTCCAAGCCAAAGTTTGAACCATTGTCCCTGTATTTAAAGAGAGCAGAATAACACACATTTCCACAAGAAACTTCAAAATAAAGGCACACTTTTATAAACTGCAGAAAAAGACTAAATTATTAGTCATTTTTAATTCCTCTTATGAGGACTGGTTTGAACCCCCGAGTCTGTAAGGGAACATCTTACAAACTTTCAGCCAAACTCAGCTCTTTCTGGAAGTTCTCTTCAGAATAATGTTTTCTGGTCTTAGGTTTTGAGACTTGGGTCTCAAAAGGTTTGAGACTGGAGATCAAAATTAACACAATGGTCAGAGCCCACCTTCCTACTTAGGGGTTTATGCATGTGCCTACAGCATTTAAACTTTCCATTTACAATATTATGAACTTAAGAGTTCGCATTTGCAACAAGAGAGACACCCTTCTCCAGTGTCCTCTGAGTTGCTTACTCTGGAATGCAATAACAAGGACTTGAGTGTTAACAACTGCTTTACACGTAACTGAGATAAAAATTATCAGTATTTATATAAATTGTGTTAAAACTGTTTCTACCACTATCTTATGAAAACCACAGGACTATTTGTAATGCTTTTTAAGTTTAATTTAACTCTTAATTATAAAGCAAACTTTTGTGTCTTGTACTAGATAGAAGTGTATTGTTAGTATGTAGTTAAAGGCTATTTTGAAGTTTTCTAACCTATTTTGACAATCTTCTGTTCTTTTCCAAATCGCTTAACTGAAGTAATGTGAAGATCTCTGTTCTTATCAATAAAAGCTATTTTTCTTTCACTTGTAAGTCCTCTCTGGTCCAAAGCAATCTCCACAATTTCCGTCTGAAAAGGAAAAAAAGAAATATCTGATTTTTATTTTGCAGATTCGTATCACAAAAAGCATTTGATATTGAGCCAAATGAAGGCTTTACTAAAGACAAGGCAAAACACCTCTCAAAAAATTAGATTGTGAAGACATTTTATGTGTGTCTTCTGTTTTGAAAGAAGCATTGCATAAATTGAATTTCATGCAGATTAAAAGAAAGCTTCAACAGAGAAGAGTTAGCAGTTTAGGAATGTACCACAGAACAGCAAAAACACAAGCAGCAGTCCCAAAGCAAAACCTGCCTAAAACATGAATGTTTACTCCTCTCTCCATAGGAACTGCCTAATTTTGCTAATTTTGTTGTCTGCTGAAAGAGTGAAGAAAAGTAAAATGCAGTTCAGGTAATCATCTTTGAAGTAAAAGCAGTGCAAGCTCAGACTGAAAAGAGACAACATTTCACTGATATTCTTTTCTTCAGTGTTAACAGGCCAGCGCCAATAAAAGTGGCACTGGGGTATGCGCAAAGGAAACTCAATTCATCAGTTTTACTGCACAATGAAACTATTTACCTGTAGTGTCAAACTCTTATGTGCATGGGAAACAGGCCAGTAACCAAACACAGCCTACAGTATATCACTTTGTACATCAACACTGCATAAACAAGCTGAATTTGGTTATTCTGTAAGAGTCAGCTAGAGCTGCCAAACTCTTTTCTATTAAGATAGTAAACCTTTAATAGGTTATTAGCCCCATTATTGAGGAAACCCATAAATGATTCTTAATTTCAAAGTACAATAACACTGAGACGTTATATCCTTCACCTTACCTTATGGGTTAGAGGTTTTCCATCACCCAATGGCTTTCCAGATAAAGCTTCAAATATATAGATAACTGAAAGAAATACAATATATTGTTTAGTTAACAGCAACAGTTCTTCATATACTTTTCAAGCAGTTCCGTTCATTTTCAGAGTATAATTTACTGCAACGGAATACTTATTACTGGGTGTTAGATTTACCAGTGACTTTTACACTCTGGTCAAAAAGAAATCTTGCAGTTGGGAAAAAGTAACCCTCATAGTCTGCTGAGCTCAGGGCAAGTCTCACTTTGCAATTGGTCACCTTGGAAAATTCTCATCTATCATTATTTTCAGACCATTAATAAGCACTGAAACATGAATCCATGAACTGACACAGAACTGAAAACTATTTTTTCATTTTCTATCACAGCTCAAATGGTTACTAACTAAAATGACACTGAGTTCTACTTAATACAAGGTTGTACCCTACATTGTGAACAAAGGAGTTTTTATTTATGAATACCTGATAGAATTATTCAATCTAATCCATGATTTTGATAAATATGAAACTTTAGAAACTGATATCATTGACATTGTTTTCCTAAAGGAATTAGTATCAGATATATAGAAAGATGTCTCTATTTTGAGACAACTTTTAGATATATCTATTTATAGAGAAAGCATTCTCTGCTTTGTTAATAATCTGCTCTATTTTGATCTCTTCACAGAGTGGTCCCTAGGCATACTTTTTTCCAGGACAGTTCAGGGTTTCTGCTTCTCATGATGATACAGGTAATGGTAACACATTAATGATTGGCTTCCTCAAAAAATATCTCCTTTATCCAGGTACACTTGAATTTTATATATAATTCTTGCATTCTTTACCGAAAGTCTATCTTTTCCACTCTCTCCCTGTTTTCCCCCTAAAAAAAAAAAAATTAAAAAAAAAATGCTCCAAAATCCCCCCAACTCCATCATCTGTATTTCTGGGATACCCACTGAAGACTCAAATTTGCAGCTTGCCCAAAATTAAAGTTTCTCTTTCTTTATGTTTCTCCCTATATACACGAACGTGTGATGCAAACACGCCCATGAGTGTTCAAAAACTATTCATCCACACGTTATACACAGTCTGTGAACACATACACAAATTCTGACAGATGCAGGTAAACCTAGAGAAAGCAGTAGCATTGTAAGGAACACCAGCTGCAGTTTAAAGCATGTGATTCTGCCTCAGTCCGTGGAAAACACTGATGTGAGAGAAACATTTCAGCTGCTCAGTAACACATCCCACCTGCAGGTTCAACGCGTCACCTGTAAGTACCCAATGTGAGATGAACATACACGTTCATTCCAAAGGATGGCGACCTTAACATGGTAATCCTGCTGGGCCTTTCTTTCGCTAGGACACAGGATGTTGGTTTGAGGTCAATGGTTAGACAGGCAGAATTAAAAGAAAAAAGCAAACCAAAAACGTTACTGTAAGAGCAGGTGTTCAGAAAGCACTGCTTGAGCTTGCAGAAGAGAAGAAGAAAGGCTTTTGCACAAGTGTTGCTCGTGGCAGCTGACTGAATATACAGAAGAAAACTTGCTGCTGCTGAAAAGTGGTGGTTTTCTCATTTTTATGCATGGCTACCTGCATGAAATTTATCTGGATCTAGCTATAGCAGCCAACCTTACTGCCATTATTCCCACTATAGGATGTGAGATCCAGAGTTTAAATGAAAGCCACTGTACCTAACTGTCAAATAAAATCAGGTAACTTTTCTTTAATCTACACTTATCAAGGTATTTCAGAAATTATATTTGGGGTTGTTTGGATTTTTTCCTATCTGGAAAAACTCCACATCACTTCACAATCATTTAGAACCTAATATATATACATATGTGTGTGTGTGTATATATATATATATAAACCAATGGCATTCTCTCACTTTGAGCATCCAGAGAAAGAGAACAGCTACTGTGAGTCTTTTACCACGTGTTCTTTTATCACAGAGTAACTGCTCCCAGGGCCAGCAGTTCCCGTTTGAAAACAGGCTCTCCTCTTCCAGCTTCCTTAGAGGCTGAGGAAGGACCGTAAGCGCAGAGATACCAATCCTTTCTCCAAATGGCTGAAAAAGGAAGACTATCCAAGCAACAACAACAGTGAAGCACAGCAAGTCCAGCAAGTCCTCTCTCTCTGTTCCAGAGTACATTAGCTGGTAGAGAGCTCATGCTACGATGTGTGAACTGCTTCCTGTATCAAAGTGAGCTATCTTAGATATTTCTGTAACGCACCACTCTGTGAAAAAACAGACCTGCCCTCAAAATAAGGCAAAGAAAAAAATGCTGCTGCTGGGGTGAGTTGAGAGGAATACACAGGCACACACAAGCCAACTTCCTGTGCCAAGAATCCCTTTTCCCATGTGCTGGCATATTATAAAGCCTTTTACCACTACTAGTGAGGCTCGAAATCTGAAACAGAGAAAAACCCACCCCAGCCCTACTTCTTGCCCTGATGGAAGCTCCTATCAACAGGATCACTTGAAGAGCTTATCTAAAAAAGAGAGTCAGAAACCCAGCCTCTGTAAACTACAGTTTTGATGAAGATTTGCCTGCAGGCAGGCTGACAAGATTTGCAGGACACTAACAGGAATGCTTGGGAGACAGCAGCTCTTCAGTCTGTGCAGAAATATGGGCAGGGGAACAGGGCAAGAGAGTGAATTTACCATCAATATCTTAAATGTGCATGCATATAGACAGCAGTCAATATTTATGGATTAATTTTCTATATACCCTCAATTTATTTAAAATACTTTTATTGGTTTTATTTTAACTGCATCAAGGTGTCAATATAGCAATAAAATAAAGTCTCCATGTTACACATATTAAGTAATATGTAAATAAACAAACATGCACTTGTATAACATAAATGCAAAGACACAAAGTAAGAGAGAAAAGATCGAAATAAGATGCAACTTTTTACCTTTTTTTTTGCAAAGCACTTTTTTCTGAATAACTTACACTGAAATACATTTTTGCTAATTAAAATCCATTTTAATTATTACACAGGTATTTTAGTAACCTTGAATGTCTTGATGCTGCAGGATATTTTCTGAAGTTGTTGTCCTTAAGGATGAAATGCACATTACAGTTACATTACTACTTTTAAAAGAAATTATTAAAAATTAGTAATATCTAAAATAGCTGTGTAATAATTAAAGTATCTGTTTTCCCATAAAAGATAAGGGTGTATGAGAAAAAAAACCCACATGCATCTAAGTTGTACAGAGCAGGAAAAATGCTTTGTACCAAGAAGTGAGAAAAACCTCACCTAACTTCTCTTTTGCCTGGGGAGGGATATTTTAAGGAAATATAACATGGGGTTTTTTTCACTAATTTAAGTTGTGGGTTCCATGCTGAGAAAACTACTGTGCAATCAGTACTACAGGACTAACTCACTGCCCATAGTAAACAGGATCTTTTTTTGTCTATTGGACTGCACACCAAAAGGTTTCCTCTTTCTATGGAAAAAAGAAGATAAATATGATGATTCTTTGCTGCAAGACACAGAATTCTAGAATTTTGAAATTGTTTAAAATCTCATCATTAAGTCTAGGATAAGAGTTACAGACAACTGATTTGAGTTCGTGTCAGTTGGAACCACGGGCAGGAAGTTTTCACTGTTTGACTCTGCAGTAACAGCACCGCCTCGCAGCTACTCCGGCTGGTAATCCCCTCCCTGGCCACAGCGCAGGAGAGACACAGCTACAGACAGCACTGCAGCCCCGCACCGAACCGCTGCACGGCCTAGAAATGGCCCAGCTACAAAGTCAAAAGTCACAGCCGTGGCTTTTCCAGCCCTGAAAGGGCCTGTCTCCAGCAGACACGTAAAATTTGAATTGTTTCACAGCTGAACTGCGTATTTGCATCAAGAGACAGAACGAAAGAAAAAAGCTGACTGACAAAAAGATATTCCTGTACCATTCATTAATGCAAATATTCACTGAAGGTCATTTGGCCATGTTCTATAATTATAGGGCTTTTGATGCCAAAACACAGAAGTTAAGGGCACAGATCTTCAAGAAAAGAACACAACACATCACAGCCTCTTAACTATGGTCATAGCAGCAGCACATAAAACTTACATGCTTTAATGATAGAAACTCAAAAAAAAGCTCAAAGAACGTCTAAGAACTAAAATGAATTACAGTGAATGTACTGGTAGCCTCTAAGAGCAGCAGTTAAGCAGAAAAACACTGCTGAGACACTTCTTTAGAAAAATCATGTTAGAGTGCAAATGTACCATTCAAGTATTTGCTGTAAATATTCCATGGTTCTCTGGTGCATTACACACAAATGGGAGTTCAGAGACATTCTCTTAATTTTAATCAGTTAAGCAACACCCACCATTTTAATTCATTATCATAATAAACATTATTTTAATTTATATCCTAGATAAACTGTTTATGCTTTACACTTTCTTTTTAACTTAACTATGCTAAGCAAAATTAGATATGAAGATATTGAAAAGCTCACAATGAATTCTTAGCAAATATGGAACTATTAGAGTGGAGAACTTACCCTTTTCATCAGCTTTGTCTTTTACTGCTAGAGTATCGTTACTCAGAGATACTGTCTGGGCATTTAAAATGTCTGTTCTCATTCCTGGAAATTTTGGTGAGGAAATTAATCTTCCTTCATACGAATATAAATAAAGTCCTCCACCATCTACAAGGAGAAAATGCCTAAAAAAAAAAATAATAACAAAGCCCCAAGAAAAATGTAGATAATACAGAAAAGCACAATGAGTTTCAAAAATTAGAAGGTAATTGTCTGATATCCTGCAATTGTTTTCCATTAAACTACACTGTTTCTAAGCCTTACATTTCCAAGTTGATATTCTGAAAGCTTTGTATGGAAGATTTCAGTTTTAATGTGAATGTTATGTTTTTCCATGAGAAATAGTTATCTGGAACCGCTATGATTTTATCTATTACAGATATCCTAAGATGTAAATCTTATAACTCGTGATGACAAAGCATAGAGCTGCAGGCAGTACTTCCCACACTCCACCCCACAAGACAGTGCTGTGGGCATGGATCAGAGATACAGCTTTAATGCTTACAGCTAGTTTTGAAACAGTATTGCCTGCGTCGTTTTCTTCAGTACGGCCAGATTATAATGTAAAGCAAATAGAAGACGTTTTTCACGAACTGATCACCGACCCAGTATGATGCAGGACTTCAGTGAAAACAGCTTATTTGCAGGAACACACCGCAAACATCCATGAACAAAAAAACAGCTGCTGGGACTCTGGTAAGTGTTACCAGTCATGGGCACCAAATGAACCACTGTCCGTTTGCACATGTCGCTGTCGAGGTAGGTGGTTTTACCAAAACCTTTGGTTCATTTCTGTGGATCACAGACCCTACCAAACAATCTCTGCCAGGTTTTCAAAGTTTGCACTTAGTCAGCAGCACAAAACTCCAAAATCTAGAAACTGACCTTCAAAAAAGCCTGTCCACTTGCTCACTCATTCTCTGCCACACTATTATTGTAAACTAAGACATAAGCATTTAATTTGGGGCGCAGTGAGAATTGTGCTGCACTTTGCTGCTGAAATAGTTGTCCGACAATATTTGTGCACAAGAATTGAGACTATAATCAAAACTCAAGATTTTTGACTTCTGCTCCTGTTCCTAGTCCCTTTGAAAGACCCTCTTTCTAGGAAAGTACAAAGTCACTCTTTGACTAATGATTTTCAGGAAGTGCAGATTAAATTTTTTTTTTAACTGAGAAAAAACAAGTTATTTCTTGCAAATATAAATACAAATATGTAAGAAAAATGGAACTATTTCTTTTTACTTGGCATACCTGGCAATGGTTTTAATAAAAATTGGAGACCAAAAATAATTTACGTAAAGTATTCTCTAGTTCAAAAAAGCAACATAAACCACCCAAAAATCCAGATGTTAGTGTAATGTCAGAAGATCTACTTTCCTCCATAAATAGGAGTCTAAGCACATATATGTAATATATGAGAAGATTGATTACCATATCATAGATCTATGGCAAATACAGCAGCTAAACCTTTGCAGGCTGCCTACCCAAGACTGTATAATTTTTGTCCATTTCTAATACTTCAGTATGTGTTTATTCTAACAAAGTTTTAGGAAAAGCACATTCGTGCTTCACAGGAAGTATTACAAGAAGTAAGGTACCTTTCTGCTTGTAGAATCAAACTAACTGTTCCTTCCTTCAGGTCAAAGATCAGTGGTGTATTCCAGTTCTTTGTACTGCAAAAGAAATATATTCATCATTTTTTTAAAATTGCTGATCTTCACGTATCATTGCAGATTTGAACTCACTAAATAAAGTGAATATTTTTAATAAAGTGAACATGTTTTAATCATCTAATAGTCCTAAAAAGGGAGGTTTTCAAAAGGAAGATAGCCTTTGGGAAGCCAAGTAACACTGATAACCACGCAGTATGCTCCAAGAACACTTCTACCTTCATTTTTGCACCCCTTCAAGCCAGCAGTTGCTGACCTAGAAGTCTCAGTAGAGCAACATCATATTTATATGCAACAAACATGTTTTAAAAATATTTCTGAATTGTGGTTCCATCTTTCACAGCAATCTGTGGGTAGGAGAGATTTCCTCTCTTGTGTGCCCTATTACAGGCTGCATTATTGTTCAGCATTAGTCATCTCACTGAACAGATAAGTGCCCTTAGGAATAAACTATAAATTTCAGCATATGAAACATAGGATCACGTTCTTCAAACATGATGCAGGATTGAATCATTCCTACCCTATTCCAAAATAATTGTATGCCAGAAGCAGTATCCAAAAAAAAGGAGTCCCTAGATGGAGGCACGTAAGTGGGACAGATAGACTTGCATCCAGCCGCCATTCCTGCTGCCTCTGCATGAAAAGAAATTTTCATTTCTCTGCCTCTACATGTCAAATTTTGGTAAGAAAATGAAAAGGCAGTCATGGCACAAACAAGAACCTGGAAGAAAGGCCAACAGGGGCAGGCAGGCAACCCTCCTCCAATACAGCTGTCAATGATGCTAAGTTCCATAGAGTATTTCAATTAGTTAAAAAACAAACAAACTACCATAGTTCCAATAAAGTTTCTGCTACGCTCTTACAGCTGTCAGATACACCTGGAAAAGCTTCATGAATTTGTATTACTTACGAAAACACGTAACACTGAAGAGAAGTTGAAACGACCAAGTGCCCGTAATTCAAAGAGGCCTTAATAACCCTGTCCCGGAATTCCAACAAGTCTATTGCATCATTACTAACATTGTGCACCTAATCAAAAGGAAAATATTGTTGAATAATACAAGAATAACTGAAATGAAAACTAGTTAGTGAAATATTATATTCTTCCTTATTTTAAGCATGTGCTGATGCTATTATGCCATTAGCAGAATGTATCTATGTGGGAATAATCACTTTCACAGCACTGGTGAAAACTTCAACTCAAAGGTCATATAAACTCAGAATAAAGAATGAATAAGTACTGAAGGTCCTTAAAGAAGGGAACAATTCATGCATACTTGGAACACACAAGAAACAAATGCAATATCATACATGAGGTTGAGAAAATCATCTGAGATCATGGATGTCTGAAAGTTCCCATTTTAAGACTCAGTGTTCAGTTCCCGATTATTTAAACACTTGAAACGTAATACTTCAGCCATCCCATCATGATCCCATCAGAAGGATTTGGCAATATCCAAGATTTGCATAAAGATATGGTGCCTAGGTGTAGCTCCAGAGTATATTTTAACGCTACCACACTCTGAAGTAAGGGAAATTCAGAAATTCAAAATTCAAAATGAGAGTTTGCTTGTAATCAACACGGATTTTTGAGCTCAAAGATTTTAAGCAGCTAAAATCTAACAAAGTACCTTACACCAGGGATTTTTATTTTTAGGGGGTTTTTGTGGGTTTTTTGTTTTTTGGGGTTTTTTTAAGATGTCATCATTCTGAGGGTAGTAACATCTTTTGATTTTCTCCCATTATGCAACCAATTGCAAAACAAGGACTGAACTCAATTATGAAAGCCTAGAACCATTTCCAAAGACATAATAATTGCTATGTCTACTGCAGTGATATGTCCATAATTAACTTAGCTATTGGTGTACTCGGAAAACAGGAATGCATCCAGAACTTTTTTGTAGGCAATATTGTCCTATATATATAGGAATAAAATAAAATCACTATAAAACAATAAACAGTAGTGCAGAATGGGGGTTAGCTATACTTTGCATATTCAAACACCCTGGAGATTATTCAGAGAGCCCATCTGTTACGAGTCGATGTCTGGGAATGAAAGAAGAAATATGAATTTTTACCTGCTAATTTGTCTTCTGTGTTCCCAGACACTGACTCATGTTATCCCACCCACTGGACCAAAATGCAATACAGCGTTTCTGTTGTTACAACTTTTCCCAATTACATATTCAACATTAAAAGACTCAAGACCGACAAACATTTAAGGGCCTAATTAGGCATTTAGGAACTTGACTTCGAGATTGAAATTACTGGCCTGGTGTCCGATACCAAATGTGTAATTTGGAAAATTTGTAAGAATGGAAATCTTATATTATCCCAGTGTTCAGAGAGTGAATGTTGTGAGTCAGTGTCTGGGAACACAGAGGACAAATTAGAAGGTAAAAATTCATATTTTTGTATTAATTCCCAGATATTTGGTAACATAAATGTGGATTCAGGCCAAGATTTTTCAAAAGAAGGATCCTGAACTTAAGCTCCAGAAACCACATGTAGGGGCCTGTTTCATTTCCAGCAGTGCTGAGACTTGGCAGCTCCCAGTGAGGTCAATGCCTATTTCTCAGTACTCAGCTGGAAGCACCATGCAGGTACCTGATGCGTGTTACATGATATACGAGAAACGTCTGCAGCTTTGGAAGATCCGAATCTGGGCTGTAATACAATATGTGGTGCAGAAAAGCACATTACAACTCTTTACCGTTACAGTCAGCAACCAAATTTATCTGGAAGTGCCCTAAGACAGCAACATTCATCATAGCTTCATTAACAGCAGGGATACAAAGTGCAGAGTGCCTCCAACAACTCCTGACTGCAGATAAGGTAAAGAAAGGTCCTCTATGTCATCTACACTTAATTACACAGCTTCATCTTTGCTGACAGTGACTGTAATGCTATTTAATGTGATGCTCTGGGGTTTTGGCCAATGTTATTTGTATTGTTTTCCACATAAACGTTTTCGTTACACTTGAAATTATCTCTCTCTTCTAAGTGGTCTCCCACAGCTAATTTCACACGCTCTTCAAATGAGCTTTGTGTTTTTCGGGAGGATAGAGCACTTCTGGGTTATGTACTTCTGGTCCATCTGGTGGTATGGTTTGGTTTACATGGATCTGATCTTCTGTACAGCTGGTAATTATTTACATAATTTGCTAACTCTGGCCGTTTTTTAGATCATAAAACATTTTCAGTCCTATATACACAGGGAAAAAAAAAAAGATACTGCTTTGCTGAGGATTAAAAATTCCCATTTTAAATTAAAAGAAAACCTTAGAAAGTTCGTAATCAGAACTGTGAAGATTACCTCCATTGTTCTCCTCTTAATTAATGTTATTTCAAAGTTCTTCCACTCCCAACGTTGCTCCACGACATGGGCAAAAATGACATGTCCATTTCCACATGCTGCAGCTAGTTGAGTGCCATCAATAGACCATGCAATGTTAACTATGCTGCCAGTGTTGGGCTTCTCTAAGGCATAAGACCACTTGCAGGAAAAAAGAAAAGAATCCTAAATTTTTTTGGTACTTTTTAGATACTATCTGTTTCAATACACAGATTTGTACAGTTATAACGGTTATTCATTTTTTAAGAAACACCAGTGAACAAACTTTTTATTACAACTTGAATGAGCAAACCAAAGAGATGAGGTTTCCTAAGTCACATTCTTGAAAAAGCAGGAATACGAAAAGGAAACTGTCAGGTATGGCAGAAATGACAAAAAAAGAGTCACAATGCCTGAAGTACATTAGGTGAAAGTTATCTAGTCCCAATAAATGTAAAGTGTACCCAGTCATTAATGAATCGAGGCAATCACTGCATGAAAACCAAATAGAGATATTTAGGAACAATTCTACTGGTTATATGGGTGCAGTGGGTGACGGTCTTAAGTGTGATGGGCTTCATGCTGCACTGACAGCAGTTCCTGACACTGAATAGCAAAGCCCAGGCAAAACCAGTCAGTACCAACACGGTGCTCCTGTCCCAGTGCACAGAGAATTGCAAAGCTCCTGTGCTGCTTCACTCTGTGCCTCCAACGTAAGGGACATTGGTGCATTATGAAAAGTTCACTGTCCTCTTCCTAGCATAAAAAGCAGCTAGATACCTGGCCTACCTTTCTCTGTCTCTGTTGCTACTGTACAAGGGAAGGACGTATGAAACATTTCCAGTCGCTGTGCTTGCAATAACAACAAAAACCACTACTGCCACCAAAGCAGTGACACCTGGCCTAACTTTGGAGAGAACCAAGACCAATAGCTCTGTGTGTTGTGTTTGTTTGAGAGCAATTAAGAAGCGCTCACAGAGTAGTATCACAGTTTAATGTCACAGAGGCACAGGTCAAAGAGCTGTATTTCAGAACTGTATTGGCAAAGTAAGTAGTGTAGCTGCTTTGCTATGGAGGTAGGAATTCAAACAGTAGGCAAAATGGCATCAATGTGCATTTTCCTGCTAACTGGGTTTGCAAACTGGAAAGGCTCACTTGGACCTAAAGAAAGCATTTCTGTGGTATTGCGGTGAAATTCCCCCAGCCTTATGTACGAGACTCCTCTAAAGTTTAGCTAGATCCTTATTAACACATTCCTGTCAAAAACTAGAAGAAGAATTTTCAGGCCAAGACACTTGTTTTCTCTTTCTCACACCTCAGAAATACAGTTGGTACAAATCATTCCCAATCTCCAAACAAGCGTCTCCCTGAAAAGGGATGAAAAAATGAAGTAACTTTTTAATGGAGTTTCAGGAAAACATTAAACCAGGTTTTAAAACTAGAAGTGAATCTCATCTATCGCCTCTTCAGAACTGTGTAACAGAATATTCTTTAAAAGCATTCAGCAATTCAAGTACTCCCTGAATATTCAAAAACATTCGAAATCTTAAGAATCAAATCAGTAAGAAAAAACCCACGTGACTGAAGTTAACTGTGGACATTGGATCCTCATGGCTTTTGGATACACAATATTATACCAAAGGGGAGACAGTTGGAAGAAAATACTCGCCTAATGTTTCTAACACATTTCATATTCTGATTTCTTTTGCAGTACACATAAACCCCAAGAAATACTAAGTCCTTCACACAAAGTCTTCAGGTGATTTATAAGAAATCACAAAAATGACAATAAAATAAAGGTGTCAGACTTAAATGTTCAATAGTGAGGAAACACAATGGGATGAAATTCAAGCTCCCCGTTGTGCTAACCATTTGCAGACCAGTATGTAAGATGACCTACTGACTTGAGGCTCTTTTACTGCCTACGCGCGTACGGGTGAGTGAAAGACGATGTCAGCACTGACTGAATTTCCAATGGCAAGCACTCAATTTTAAGGCTTCAGCTTCCATGGCTCTTGGCTGACAGACACCGCCATTCACCACCCGGGTGATCTCCAGTTGGGGAAAGCAATTGCAATTTTTGCAGAAAAGTCCATAACCTACTCACTGTCTCAGCGGGATGAATGCTGTATGAAACACTCTGTAGTAATTAAGAGCGTCATATTTAACTGTGTCTGACATCCTCACACAGCAAATGAGTAAGCTCTTGAGGCTGCAGGAGAAATGATTGTAAGAAGCCCACTCAGAGAATGCTCTAGATGCCCTGCGTCTGAGACATATTTTTCACAGCTGGCCAGATGTGATCTATCTGAAAACAGTTTGAAGAAGTACTATTTCAAAACCGAATATTGGGATCCTCCCAAAGAGACAAGGCTCTTTCTAAGGTCATTTCCCTTAGATCAAGAATCTACTCATCAGTCAGAATGAATAACAAAGGGGCATCAAGCCATCAACTAAGAACCAGTTTAAGGAGCTTGAAGAATGTGGCTTTGGTGCTACTCTCTTATGCACAGCAGATATACTGCACCTCTGAGAGGACACATTTCCAAAACTACTTTTTTTTTTTTCTTTTGAGCCAGAAGCCTTATTTTCCTGGTATTTGAAGTACTCAGTAAAATAATTCCAGATTACCACCTAAATTCTTAAATATATATATATAAAGCAATGACAAAGTTTATTTTCCAGTTATTTTTGAAAGCTCTGAGTATAATTCTGACCACTCCATTGATTCATACTCCCTGCAGATGTCCAGTACATTTATCATCTGCACAAAACCTTATAATAAAAATCATTTAGCTCTCCATTTCTAAGACAGGAACAATTTTTAAAACCCAAAATAGCTATTATGTAGTTCCTAGATACACTCAGTTTTTTTAAAAAAAAGGGAAAAAAAGGGTATGAATATGACTATATGACTGACTGTACAAATGTTCTAACATTAACTGCAATATTATACTTCATTGTTACCGTATGGCTTATAGTTTTCCTGTGGCATAATTAATTTTTCATTTAATTCAAGGAACTCTCTCAAGAACAAACCCAGTAGTTATAAAAGTTTCTTTATATTAAATAAATACATAAATGCAATAAATTAAGCTTAGCTTTTCTGATTGCACAACGTAGTAAAAAAGATGAAGTACTACAGTCACTGAATACTCTCTGACTTCCATTTATGGAAACTGAGTAGGCTCTTGAGATGTCAGGGAAATCGTTTCAATGAGCAGATTCAGAGAACTCTGTGTCCCAGGAACAAGGACAGTCTTTCACATGGATAATACAACATCACGATGCTCCAAGACTCAATATGAAGGTTCTAGTTACTTATTACTTCTGGATTGCACGCAGTAAGTTAAGAATGGTTATGCACAGAATGCCACAGCATAAACATTCAGAACAAAAGCATAGTGAAGAAAAAGTATTTTCTTATCTTTATAAATATACAAGTAATACTGGTGTCAGCCGTGCAAAGGACCCTGGGTGGTCCCTGTTTCGGCTCTGTTTACCAGTATGTAGAGTTTTGAACAGGGAAATTGACATAAACTGGACTACAGCTGATACTGCTGAGCCTCTCCGTGATGTCATAGCCTACACATCATACCCAAGGCCCTGACTTTAATTCCAGTCTTTGCCCACTGTTTTGCCTTTGTTTACGAAAAAAGAAAACGTGCAATCTCCCTCACAATCCATTCCAGGAATCAGAATGCAGAATAGACTAACAGCAAATCCATGCTCTTGTCCTTTTATGCCCCAATTGATACAAACCAAGGTGAGTGTGCTATCACCTCCTCTGATCCAAGACTGACACAGAAAATTTCAGGTCCTAATAATTGAGGATATTTTATTTATTCACCTTTTTTTTTTTTTTAAGCGAAAGCTCAGTTTTCCTTGTGCCCCACAGGGCATTTCACATTAGTACAGAGGCAGCTGACATCTGAACATACATTATAGTCTGAAAGTCCATTAAAAGCTGGCAGTCAGCTCTCACTACATCTGTGATGAACACTTCTGTGCAAACTGCCCAGCAGCTTCTCATCAGAAAATGACTATTAATTTTCTGATGTAATGGAAAGTAAATTGAATCTTACAAGATTATAAAAATCAATTATCCAAAGCAAATCGATACTTAGGTGCCTTAGAAACACCTAAACACACATATATACTTGGAATTAGCTTGTGGGTAATATATATATATATATGTCTATATAAGTCCCACCCCCCCCAGTATTTTTTTGAGTAAAATATAGTAAACTTTTAGAATATAAGATCTCTTATGCTTTCAATTCCTACCACACAGGAATCCACAAAAAATACTGCAAACCAGAGACAACATATATAACTGGAGGTAAGGAAATCCAGTGCTATGTGTGAATACAGGGTGATTTACCTGAAAATGAGAAAGTATCACAACTACTGATGTACAGAACTGTGAAGGATTCTGGTTGCCGTCGTAAACATCTGCTGGACTTGACCCCAGTCATTAATATGAATTATCAAGAACTAAGTCACAACCTTCAGCTGAAGTATTAAACTGTGCAGTAGAAGAATAAAGCCAAACAGAGGATATCTGAAATTCTCCTGAAATCCAAGCACATTCTCACAATTATTAGACCCAAGAACTAAAAATAGGATGACAAACTGTCCCATATAAATTCTTAACCTTAGAAAATGAAACAATGATGGACTTCTTTAAATAGATTATTACTTCCATAGATGATCCATATGTTTCCATTTTCTTCCAGAAGTTACATTAGCCAATTCCAATAAATTAAAATACGCCAACTTGGAAAGAATTGGTAAGAAACATAACTTCATGGGAAACCTTTCTGTAATATTTTTTCTTTTATTGACTACAAAGAATTCAGGATCATGACTGTTAATAAAGGTAGATGAAATAGAGACAGAACAGAAAAAAGAGAATACACTGCCAAAAGAATATATCTCTGTGAAACAAAACTCGAACTAAATGTAATGGGATCAAAGCTCATTGTAACTATAGAAAACAGATTTGCTTGGGTTTTCATAGAGCTCTGGTTTAGGACAATTCAGCACCATCAGAATAATCTGAAAACGTATGCACTGTACACACTCACTTTCAAAATCTCGCTCTCTCTTTTATATTTGTGTGATCTCTAATGTTAAAGGATAAGTTATGCCATTTTACAATAGCCATAAAATATACTATCCTGAATGAAAATCACAGCTTTAATGTTAAACACTTAAATTATTTTCAAAGCTTCTCTGCATATGCCTGCCACATCGTAGTTCTAAAATTCTTACATGTTTTCTCCCTCATTTGTTGATAGTTTAAAAAATAAGGGAAGAAGGACAAACACTGCAAACTCTAACACAGAACCAACCATGGACATCAAATTAATGTCATCAGCTTTCATTACATTCAAGTGTGTATCTTTTTGAGAAAAAGCTGAATAGAAACCTGTTACCACAGAGCTTGGTATTTTCTAGCCATAGCCCCATACTGGGGTTAAATTCGGTGGGGGGTGGGGAGTAACTGTTACACTCAGAATGTTTTCCTTTATTTTCTATAGATATCAGGCAACATTTCCTAAATTTTCTTAAGATTTCCAAATGTTTTTTTACAGAATTTCTAACAAAATTAGACATTTTATGGAGCAAGCCATGGAATATAAAAAGCCATGTATAACAGAATCGGTCAAAAATGCAAACTACCAATTTAGTAAAATGGCCACAATTAGTTCTGAAATAAAAGTGAAAGTTTGTAGAATGTACACAATAGTTTTAAAACTTGAACTTACAGATTTATGCAGAACTGCTTTCATTACAAAGCATTTGCTAATCATAGTGATGAAATCAAGATAAAAGTTAAAGTGGAAGATTTAGAAGTCAAATACCAATGTACTTTTGAAAACAGGCTGTA
>VZTM01021284.1:31071-48558 GCA_013400555.1 Jacana jacana
GTACCACCCTTCCCTAATTGCAGGCCAGCACACCTGAGCATCCCGTGGGTCCCGGCTGTGGCTGTGAAATCAGACTCTTGGCTTTTACATGCTGTTGCCATTCGTGTTTCACGGAGCGAGGCTCGCCTCCGTGCTCTTGTAAACTGGGAGTAGAGCGCGGCACGGGCTCGGGAAGTCCCTCCTGGAAGCAGTTTGATGTTGTTTTACTCATAGCCACGCTGTGGCTGTGTTTGCTCTGAGGTTAATTCACAGTAACTCACCTGCTGCGTGCTGCTAGTTGTATTTCCCAGAGTTTAAAGCATCACTGGGTCCTGTGATTTTAACTATAAAACTACTTCCAAATAGCTTAGGTCACTTAAAGAGTGTGTGTACATTTACACGTGGGTGATTGTGGATAATATGGAAAATGAAGAGTATTTTAGGACGGTTTTCCGTTGTGACAGGGTGGACGGGGTGTTTTTAATGCCAGGACTGAGGATGATTTGGGGTTTTTCTTTTTCCATGGGAACGATGCGCATGGCATTGCATGTTGGCCACAGGTATTTTACCTCACTTGGGAATGGAGACAGCTGGGCTGTTCATGGACTTCTTTGATATGGATATGACACCTGCCTGTGGCTCCTTGTTGAGGTACCCTTCATCTGCCACGTCTGACACGACTTGCAGTGTAATTCTGCACTCTTCAGGCAAGTGAGAGGATTTCTGGGCCTGATACTGCCGGTTTCTCACCGAAAGCCCAGCTGTCAGGGGCTTTCAATGGGGATTGTGCTGCATC
Organism: Jacana jacana; assembly: GCA_013400555.1. Classification (NCBI taxonomy): domain Eukaryota; kingdom Metazoa; phylum Chordata; class Aves; order Charadriiformes; family Jacanidae; genus Jacana; species Jacana jacana. The sequence goes on from VZTM01021284.1 coordinate 31,847, forward strand.
TCATGCCTAAGACGTGGCCTTGGGATAAAACAGAGAAATGGAAACACGGGCAGGATCTCAATGACTGGCAGTTCGATAGTTTTAGGAACCCGGGGTTTATTTTGGACAGAAAGAAAAGCACGTTATTTCGGTATTTTCACCTCATTTTCGCCCCCTTACAGACTGATACTCTTTCCCCGTTTGCTTTGTGTGTAAATCATGTCCTCGTGAGTGCAGGTGTGCTGGCAAAAACACACCCAGGTACACCCAGATGAGCCCATGTACCATCAACTTCCAGTAGTCCTCTGGGAGCCAGAACAGCGCGGGGGTGCTCCTTCTTCTTGCTCCTCCTGGGAACTCAGTAGTTCTGCAGAGACAAAAGTCAGGACTAGTTCTTCTCATGATGGTTTTCATTTATTCTGCTTAAAGAAAGCGATGCTATTTTATTATTATTTTTATTTTTTTTTTAATTTTTTTTTTTGCATTTTTGGGGAAGATGATGCTCTCATGATTTTTGAGAGTGCAGGTAAATGCGCTCTGGAGCGCGTGCCGAAAGCGGCGCTGTGTGTATGTGGTCACACACGGGATGTCTTGCTGTGCCTTTGAAAACAATGGCTTTCTTTACAGAAAAGAAGGCTGGAATGTGCAGGGAAGGGGTTTAAGTTGCAGCATTCGTGAGCAGTGCAGCATAAGTATATATATGTATGTGTGTATCTTGATGTTTTTTGATGCGTTCAGGGTTTACGTGCATCTTGGCCATCCTCTGCTCGTAAGGGGTGGAGAGGATGGTAGCTCTCAATGCCAGCTGCTCACCAGGGCAATCAGAAGTGGAAGGCAAAACAATGCTTTCAGGAAAGGTAGCTGAGGTCAGCAAACACGCTTTATTTATTGTGATATTCCAAAGCAACAGAAAATCACAGGACGGACGAGGCTTGCAGACACCACCGGAGATGACCCAGTTCAACCTCTTGCTCCAGAGCTGGGTCATCTCAGGCAGGTTGCCCAGGACCATCTCAGAGCAGGTTTTGAGCACCATTTATATTTATATTTATATTTATATTTATATTTATATTTATATTTATATTTATATTTAGCCTATCACCATATTGACAAACATTTTTTGGAACCACTCTGATGGCAGAGGTAGGAACAGGAATGGGCCTGTTGGTGCTCGAAACCTGCTCTGGGATGGTCCTGGGCAACTTGCTTGAGATGACCCTGCTCTGAGAAGGCTTCTGGGCAGCCCATTGCAGTGTTTCACTACCCTCATAAAGGAAAACCAGCTTTTTCTCATGGTTAGAGTGAAATATCCAATGTGCCTCTCCTGTCACAGGGCATCACTGAGAGCCTGGCTGGTGCTGTACACAAGTAGGACCTCCCTCTTGGATAGGAAACTCCTCTTCTCGTGGTGGAGCAGCCCCAGCCTCTCCTTGTGCGACTGATACTCCGATGCCTTCATCATCTTTGTGACCCATCGTGGTACTTACTGCACTTTGTCTGTGTTGGCCCCACAGATGTGTCCCCACCAGTGCAGGGCAGAGAGGGGAAGAAGTGTCCAGTGACCTCCCGAAACTGAAAGTAAACTCTTGAAAAAGGGGGAGGGCTCACAACAAACTTCCTTTAATTAACTTTTTCTAGGTTTTTATTTTGCACTCAGAGTAGACTTTCAAGTGTTGCCCTCTAACCAATTTATCAAGGCCCTTGACACATGTAATATGTCTTTTAAATTGCCCTTCAGTTACGGATGACTGTTTTGTAAACCGTTGTGGGAAGTGCTGGTAGCGCGAGGCTGGGGCCAGTAATCAGCTTCACCATCCCCTGGAGTAAGATAGCCTGCTGGGAACTTTTTTTCACCAGTAAAATGAATAACCTGATAATAAAATCTGCTCTAGAAAAAAATTGTGTACTGTTCATCATTTAGTAATGAATGAAGAGTGGTATCCCTCTTTCTAATGTTATCTCCAGAGCTAAGGGTAGACCTTTCTCCCTTGCGACTCCAGGTTTTCCCTATAAGCAATTTTGGCTCAGTTTCCCTCTAAAATAAAAGTGGATGAAGGGGACAAGGTAGGGAATGAGGTGAGGGAGAAGGATGCTGCACCAGGGTTCAGTAGATTTGGCCAAATTGGTGGAGAAACCACAGAGCTGCACATCTTGAGGGCAAATGAAGTCCATCATTGACAGTGGGAAAAAGCATCTCCTCTGGGATCCCACTTATGTTTGAGGCAGCTCTAATTATCTGGGAATATCTGGGAATAACCAACGAAACTGGTGAGAGGCCTGGAGAATAAGGCTTATGAGGAAAAATTGAGGGAGTTGGGATTGTTTAGTTTGAGGAAGAGGAGGCTGAGGGGAGACCTCATCCCTCTCTACAACTGCTTGAAAGGACATTGCAGAGAGGTTGGTGCTGGTCTCTTCTCACGGGTAATGAGCGATAGAAGGAGAGGGAATGGCTGCAAGCTGCAGCAGGGTAGGGTTAGGCTGGACATGAGGAAAGAATTCTTCCCAGCAAGAGTGGTCAGTCAGTGGAATGGGCTGCCCAGGAAGGGGGTGGAGTCCCCATCCCTGACTGTGTTTCAGAGTAGATTGGATGTGGTGTTGAGGGATCTGGTGTAGGGGAGAACTTGTAGAGTAGGGCTGATGGTTGGACTTGATGATCCCAAGGGTCTCTTCCAACCTGAATGATTCTATGATTCTGTGATTCTATGGTATTGCTAGCAAACTGTCTGCTCGTGGAAGAAAATGAGTTCTTCTCTTTACTCTGCTGTGGTTGGGCATGTGCCAGCCCACATGGGTTGAGGAGCTTCCTAGTCAGTGTCAATGGAAGAGGCAAACGTGGAGCTACCACATCCAACATTGATGTTCTACGAGAAGGAGTAACTCCCAAGGCAAGCTAGCTCCTCCTCCAGCCGCAGCTTGAGCCAGAGCACTTTGCTTCTCCAAGTCCTGACCTCACTTGTCCATAAAAATAGGTAATTAACAGTCAATTGATTTGCTTATGTCTTTATTTTCTATTTATCTTCTGGAACTGGCATCACATCTCCCGTTGTGGGACTTTCTGTGAGGCTAAGTGACAGAAACACCTGATGTTGATTTCCTCCATCTGATGGGACATCAGAGTGGACGAGGTGGGACAGAAGTTTTCTCTGCCTGCAGCTTGGGCCTGGGGTGAAAGACTTCAGCAGAGGCTGCTGGTCAACAGGTCCTCCAGGGAAGATGAATAATCTCACAACATTTATGTACTTCACAGAGGTGGGTCAAGTTCAGCCTGATGTGAACAACAGGCACAGGAAGGACGAGCTCACCTACCTTTAGTGGTTAATGGAGTTAGGTCCAGCTGGCGTCCCATTACAAGTGGTGTCCCCCAGGGCTTGGTACTGGGGCCTATCTTGTTTAATATCTTTATTGATGACTTAGGAGAGGGGATCAAGTACACCCTCAGTAAGTTCACAGATAACACCAAACTAGGTGGGAGTGTTGATCTGCTGGAGGGTAGGGAGGCCCTTCAGAGGGATCTGGACAGGCTGGATGGCTGGGCTGAGGCGAATGGGATGATGTTCAACAAGGCCAAGTGCTGGGTCCTGCACTTTAGTCACAACAAACCCCATACAACGCTATAGGCTTAGGGCAGAGTGGCTGGAAGAATGGAATGGAATGGAATGGAATGGAATGGAATGGAATGGAATGGAATGGAATGGAATGGAATGGAATGGAATGGAATGGAATGGAAGAGGAAAAGGAAAAGGACTTGGGAGTGTTGGCTGATCCTCAGCTGAACATGAGCCCACAGTGTGCCCAGGTGGCCAAGAGGGCCAATGGCATCCTGGCCTGCATCAGGAATGGTGTAGGCAGCAGGAGCAGGGAGGTGATCATCCCCCTGTGCTCAGCTCTGGTGAGGCCGCACCTTGAGTGCTGGGTTCAGTTTTGGGCCCCTCACAACAAGAAAGACATGGAGGCCCTGGAATGTGTCCAGAGAAGGGCAACAACATTGGTGAGGGGTCTGAAGCACAAGTGCTGTGAGGAGCGGCTGAGGGAGCTGGGATTGTTTAGTCTGGAGAAGAGGAGGCTAAGGGGAGACCTCATGGCACTCTACAACTTCCTGAAGGGAGGTTGTGAAGAGGAAGGGGTCGGCCTCTTCTCCCAGAGGATTCATGACAGTACCCCAGGGGAGATTTAGATGTCAGGAAAAGCTTTTTCTCCCCCAGGAGTGGTCAGGCACTGGGATGTCCTGCGCAGGGAGGTGGTGGAGTCACCGTCCCTGGTGGTGTTCAAGAAGTGTCTGGACAAGGTGCTATGAGACACAATTCAGTAGCTCAGTGGGTGGTGTTGGTGACAGGAGGGTGGTTGGGCTGGATGATCATGTAGGTCCTTTCCAACCTTGTGTTTCTGTGATTTCTACCACCAGTGCTGATACGGGTTCTCCTGAGATGAGTGGTCTGAGGATGCCTTGGGGGGGTCCTGTCACTTCTTTGAATCTTGAGCAGAACTGGCCTGTTGGCACTAGGTTATGGCTTTGTCACAGCTGATTGATGAGAATTCCAGTGGTACATGAATGTGTACATGAATGTTCAGCTTAATTTTCTGGTGTTGTGCATCCACATACAGCTTCTCCAGCTCTGTGGGTGCTCACAGATTATTTTGCATTGAGAAACTTCTCAATTTCTGTGCTGGTATTCTTACTTTACTCAACAAACTAATCTTTCAAGAGTTGTCATAATGATTTCTGTTATGAAGGCGTTATTTGCATTAATTGGGAGACCAGATTTTTTTTCATTGTACAAACTCATGAAGGTTGCCTCCTGAAAGATGACAATCATCTGGTTTTTGTTATCCCCACTCTAGAAGAGTTTCCTGAACTGAGAGTTGATAAATATGATAATGGTTCATTTATACTTCTTTATTGCTTTATTGTTCTCATAGTTTCCAGCACTTGCAAAATTTGGTGTCTCTTTGGGCATCATTGCAAGAATAGAATATATTTTCAAATTATGAATGAATCAGAGCTGGGTCTCTATGAGTTGAGAAGGGAAGCATCTTTCTGAAGCTTCAGCTTTTGAACTAGGAACTGCCCCCTTAAAAAATGCAAGGCCTAAATCAGCTAAAACCTAGGTTTTCCTCATTTCCTCATCTGTCTGTGGACGACAGAGCTGTGGTAACAGACCAGGCTGTCTCACTGGACAAAGTTATAAGATTCTTACAGGAATTACCAAAGGTTAGGCATCAGCTTGCTGCTAGAACCTTTGTTGTTGTACTGCAAAGCTTAATAACCATTTTACATCTTTTCTAGAAAAAGAAGCTATCGCAGGGAATTACCAGAAGAAAAGCAGTAGTAACACTTTTCAGGGAAAATAACATTTGCTTCTGTCTCACCTGAGAAGCTTCATCACTTCTCACCAGGAAACTGCTGGGGAGGGGACAGCAGAGGACCACAGAGATGATGGGGGGCCTGGAGCATCTCTGTGAGGAGGAAAGGCTGAGGGACTTGGGGCTGTTTAGTCTGGAGAAGAGGAGGCTGAGGGGGGATCTGATCAACACCCATAAATACTTCAAGGGAGGGTGTCAGGAGGATGGAAGGGGCCAGGCTTTTTCCAGTGGTGCCCAGGGATGGAACAAGGGGCAATGGGCCCAAAATTATACATAAGAAGTTCCACCTAAACATGAGGAGGAACTTCTTTGGTGTGAGGGTGTCAGAGCCCTGGCAGAGGCTGCCCAGAGCGGTGGTGGAGTCTCTGTCTCTGGAGACATTCAGACCTGCCTGCACACGTTCCTGTGGGACCTGCTGTGGGTGACCCTGCTCTGGCAGGGGGTTGGACTGGATGATCACCAGAGGTCCCTTCAACTCCACATCATTCTGTGATTCTGTGAAACTTCACAGGTCAGTGTAGAGTTATTCTGTCAGAAAGCTGCCTGCATTTTCTGTCATTTTCTATGGCCTCAATGAGTTATCTATGATGGCAGGGGTTTATACTGGAGTTGGGGGATTTGTTGTCACAGAACGGTATGAGGTGTCACCCCATGGTTCTTGCCCCTCAGTAATCCCCACATGCTTTCCCATTTTATCTGCTATTTGGTGATACCAGCCCCATTGCAGATGTGTGCCCTGTGGTGGGTACCACTGCTCATAAGGGCTTTGTCCTACTTGGGAAATTAATATCTCTCTGGTGGGTGACATCTGCAAAGGTATTTCTTTCCCTCTGGTATTTGTGATATTCATCATTCTTAGTGTAGAGTTCAATGGTGATGGTCATGGATAACACAAAAATGGGCTATGACATGCTTGGCCATTGCAGATTCTACCTCTGGAGAGCATCCTATGGGGTTTTTCTTCTGTACTTAAATATTGGGGATTTTGTGTCTTTCCAGGCAAGTGGAGGGTTCTAAAAGCGTCTGGCAACAGTTCTGGGCTTTGCTGTAGACAGGAGGAAAACCCAATGACTTCAATAACGGCTTCTTTCAGGCTTCTGTGAAGCCTAATGGTGTTACACATCCTTTCAGTAAGAAAGACCTGCTTTTTGTCATGTTCAGAACTGGAAGCCTCGGGTCACTCCTTGACTGGCATCTCGCTGGGTGGGCTGAGGGTCTCATGCTCCAAGATGATCAGAGAGGGACATTTGGGTATCTGTTGGGTAGAAGGCTGCAGGAAATGTGCACGTGGCCATTACTTTGCACCTCATTCTGGTGTCGAAGATGAGGCAGTCGACTTGAATTAAAGAACTTTCATGAACAATATAATAGGTATAAAGGTGCGGGTGTGTGTGTGTTAAGGAGAAAAATAATGTGCATAAGCATGTCAGAAATAACACCTATCTCTTGTGGGTTCATAGGCTTTCCCAGTAGAGACCAAAAATTTAGCACTTGACTGTCCTTCTCCATGGCAAGTTGGGTTCTTTTCTACCATGATCTTCTGTGCTGGTATTGGTTGCCCTACTTACACTGGATTTTGACTCCTGGATGTAAGAGTTTAACTGCCTTTCTCTAACCAACTGGTTAAAAACCATGCAAGGAAATGTCCTTAAAAGGAAAAAAGGGCAGTTACACCCACTTGGTCTTGTTTAGAGACCGAAGACTTGGTGGTTTTGCTTGTAGGCTTCACAGTAATTTCCAGTTCTTGAAAGTGTTTTCTTCAGGTTGGCCTGAAGTGATCTTGAGGAGGATTGTTGCCTCTTGCAGATGTCTTTGCCCGATTCAGCTGAGGCCCCTGGCAAGCAAGGATCCTTACGACGCTGCTCGGGAGCCTCCTGTGGCTGTCACCAGTACAGTTACGGGTTTCCATGCAGCAGGCAAAGATACTTCTGGAAAATTTCCAGTACCTCTCACCAGTACTGGTTTAACTGGAGAGGGGTTTTCTACTGGGAACACGCCACAACCAGTTCTTCTGTCTTGGCTCTGTAAAGCAAGTTGTTTCTGGATGCCAGAAGAGAAATTTCCTTTTCTCATGCTGTAGTGGGGGTAACCCCAGGAACCTGCATGCAGCCAGGAATAAATATTTTCCTGTTCATGTAGCTTTCAGGCTCAGGTAAATGAGCATCTCAATTCTTTGGGCTGTGAAGGCAAGGCACTTTACATCATGTGTTTAAGAAAAAGTCCTCCAATACCCGTGAAGCTTACACTGGATGTGGCACCCATGCTGTGAGTCAATGCTCTTTTGTTGCTGGTTGTTTTCTGGAATGGTATTTCAGGGTATGCATTTTAGCACATCTGTATAAGGATCACTCAGTGCTCTGCAGGGATCAAGGGTTAGTAGTCCTGTGTCTTTGGTTATATTCAGGATTGAGGTCATGTGTATACAGGTTTGCAGGGTTGGGGCTACTTTTGTTGGATTCTTTGCATAGTTTGCTGCTGAGGAGCCAAAACTCTTGACTTACAAAAGCAGGTATCTCTTGTAGAAAGTAGTTTTTATAGAATCACAGACGGGTTTGGGTGGGAAGGGACCTCATAACCCATCCAGTACCCCCCCTGCCCTGGGCAGGGACACCTCCCACCAGAGCAGGTTGCTCCAAGTCCCCTCCAACCTGGCCTTGAGCCCCTCCAGGAATGGGGCAGCCACAGCTTCTCTGGGCAACCTGGGCCAGGCTCTCACCAGCCTCACACCAAAGAAGTTCTTCCCCACAGCTCAGCTCCATCTCCCCTCTTTCAGGGTCAAACCCTTCCCTTGTCCTGTCACTCCCCTCCCTGATCAAGAGTCCCTCTGCATCTCTCCTTCTGCTCCCTTCAGATACTGGAAGGCTGCAATAAGGTCTCCCTAGACCCTTCTCTGAACTCCTCCAACTCTCTCAGCCTGTCCTCACAGCAGAGGGGCTCCAGCCCTCCCAGCATCATTTTGTTTCCCTTTACTTTAAACAAAATAGAATGTTTCCTTATTCTGTATAGTGAAGGATGATTTTAAGAGAAAGCAATAGGGGCACCCCAGCCATTCTGCTCATCTACAGTTTTAATTAGATACATCAAATCAGAAAGGCACTTATTTATCCAGCACACGTGCGTAATTGATTCCTGTTCTCCTCCCTGTCGTTACTCTGAAGGGAATTACACACAACCCACCCCTCTCTGCACCTTCAGCAGCGCCTTCTCCTGGGAAGGCACCTGCAGTGGTAGAGGAAGGGTCTGTTCTGTGGAGAAGGACTGTGCAGCCCCTGGTGAGGACCACCAAAGCTGCTGAAGATAAAAGGACTCTGTATGTGCCATTTGCTGGTTTAATAAAGCAAAAAAGGCGCTGAAAGAAATGGTTCCAGAGGAAACCACAAAGCTGTAACAAATCATTTTATTCAGAGAGTGGAACCTAAGTGTCAAACCAGCTGGAAGCACAGCAAAGGCAGTAGCTGTGCTGGAGTGCTGGGCCAAACCAGCAGTACCAAACTGGTAACAACATCCTAACTCAATAGTCAAAATACTAAATATAGGTGTTTTAAACTTAGGCCTTCCACAAAGGAATTTCTGATGGATAGTAGATTAAAAAGCCTGGAATTTACCAAGGCAGGACCAGACAAGGGGGAAACAAAGCAGTAAAATGTATTTGGATTTCTAGAAAACCTGTTTCACAGCCCCTTACAAAGAGGTTGAGGCAACACACTTTTAAGGAGGAATAAAGGAATGAGAGTTGGTAAATGCAGCAGAGATTTATCCTCCTGAATTTATATCTGAAAACACAGATTTTCTTCAGTCCTTGAAAGGCCGAGGGCCCCGGTCCCTGTGTGGACACCCTGTTGTGTGTAGGTGAAATACAGGCTCTGTAGGAAGCACATCACCCCCAGAAGGATCTGGTGTGGTTACAGTGGTCGCTCCTCTCAGAGGAGACCAGACAGGAGCTTTTAATTTGAGATGTCACACGGGAGGGTGGTAACACCTGGGGAGGGTGAGGAGCAGCAAAAACGTGAGGGGGGGCTGTGGTTGCTATAAATTCATAATCTTGGATGAGAAGGGGTCACTTGGTTTTATTTTCCATCCCAAAAGCAGATATGGAGAGAGATGGAAGAAGGAAGAACTTGGGATCTCTCTTCCAATTCCTCTGGCCATATTGGTCATGGTTTGGTTTCCTTTGCTGCCAGACAGGGGTTAGCACTTCAGCTGAAAAAAAGTGGTTTGGAGTGGAGTTCTGAAGACCAAAACTTTCAGCTTACATCCTTTATTATAATTTCTGCATCTATTTGTTGTATTTTCAGAAGGAAATGTGGCTAGCTGTTGATGAGGCCTGGAGAGTAAATCCTACAAGGAATGATTGAAGGGGCTGGGAGTGTTTAGTTTGAGGAAGAGGAGGCTGAGGGGAGACCTCATCCCTCTCTACAACTGTTTGAAAGGACATTGCAGAGAGGTTGGTGCTGGTCTCTGCTCACAGGGAATTAGGGATAGAAGGAGAGGGAATGGCTGCAAGCTGCAGCAGGGTAGGGTTAGGCTGGCCATGAGGCAAGAATTCTTCCCAGCAAGAGTGGTCAGAGCCTGGACTGGGCTGCCCAGGGAGGTGGTGGAGTCCCCATCCCTGACTGTGTTTCAGAGTGGCTGAGCTGTGGTGTTGGGGGATCTGGTGTAGGGGAGACCTCTGCAGAGTGGGGCTGATGGTTGGACTCCGTGATCCCAAAGTTCTCTCCCAACCTAAATGATTCTATGACAGCAATCAGTTTGATACTGAAAACGAGCTCTCACTTTTGGTGGCTTTCAGGTAGCAGCAAAGAGCAGCAATTAGTGCAGGTGTCACCAGAAGTACTCCCAGTGCTCTGCAGATGTGCACGGCCAGCATCGCCGTTGGGCTGTTACGGGTTTTCTTTAACAAGCAGATTAGACACCTCCTTCAGCCACCTCCAAGGGGCTCCGGAAAGAGCCTGTATCGTTGGTGTCCTTGTGGATGGCCATATTCAGAGCCTACCCACGCACATGTGGTGGGGTGTGTGTGTAGCTGATTAATGCTACCTTAAAGAAATGCCTTTATGCTGCAGGAATAGTCTCAAATTTATAGTTCTTCCTCAGGGCAACATTTCAAATTGGTGTGTGCTCCGCCGCTGTGACGTGGTAACGGGCACACACCCAAAGTTCATCCAGGACCTCCTTATCCCACGCAAAATCTTCACAACAGCAGCTGAGGCTTTCCACATTCGTGACATATCTTGTCTGTGGGAGACATCTGCTCTATGGCAAGCCTTGAGGGAGTAGCCAGTCCCATACGAAGCACGTACTGGGTTAATAAAGCACATTATTTGTGCGTATAAAGTGCTGCTGATGTTTTCTGCACATCTCTGATAGTATTTAAAATCCCAGAGCGTCCTTTTCTGCTGCTATTGAAGTGGAGGAAGTGGAGGAACTCCACTCACCTCCCTTTTTGGTGAGGAAATAGGGAAAATGGAATGAGTGAGGTGAAGCGAGCCATGTGACTTCTTTTACTCACAAGCTCCTCAGTTCTTCCCCTCAAACCAGGAGTCAGGCACACAGAGTTATTTAGGACACGACCACCATAACTCCTCAGCAAATACTTTCAGTGAAACAGGCAACAATTTCAGTTGATTTTGTTGTTGTGACTTCTCTGGAGACACCCCAAACCTGCCTGGAGGCGTTCCTGTTCGACCTGCTCTGGGTGTTCCTGCTCCAGCAGTGGGGTTGGATTGGAGGAGCTTTCCAGGTCCCTTCCAACCCCTGAGATTCTGGGATTCTGTGACTTTGCAGCACCTTCAGTTCTCCTCAGTTGCACCAACAAGGAGTGGGACATTCAGAGTTTCCCAAACACCCGGTGAGCGGGTGCTTCCAAAGCCCCAAGCTCTGACAAGTGAGAATGGGCTGAAGGAGTCAGTTTGAGCCAGGAGTGGGGAATTCCCCTTACACAACACTGAAGACACAGTTACAGTACTTCAAACTTTTTGATTTATTGCTTTTTTTCCCCCCCTCTGTCAGCCCTTGGCTGCTGGTGTTCTAGGAGGGGACACTAGGATTTAATTTCCTCCAAGGAAAGCCAGTTTCTGTCACCCAGCCCCTTTCCTGCCCCTGCTCGGGGGCACGTGGACAAGGGGTGCAGCCAGGTCTCCAGCTCCCCTAGTCACCCCCGCTCTGCCTCTCCTCCTCTTCCTCTGCCCAGGGACATGCTGGTGCTCGCCCCTTTGTTTCATGCTGGGGGAAAAAAAGGAAGAAAAAAAAGAAACAAAACAGAAGTGCTTTCTGCTTATCTTATCAGTGTGTTCTGGCAGGTTGTTGACATGGAGCAGCCAACCGACAGAGCTGTAACCTGGTGCTTAAATGTCTCAGAGAAGAATATTACTTCCATCTAGTTCAGATGCATTTCCAAAATACACTTGTAAGCACTGGGAAATGTTAGATTTGGGTTTTTCATTGGTTTGGTTTGGTGTGGTTTTTTTTTTTTGTTGTTATCTGGATTGCAAAAGACTTTTATTTTCCCCATTGTTTTGGAAGGGGGAATGCATTACAGGTACAGATTTTCATTATTATTATTATTTAAACAACTACTGACTGTTGTTTGGCATTGAACAAACTTACCATCAGTGAGTTTGCAGATGACACCAAGTTGGGTGGGAGTGTTGATCTGCTTGAGGGCAGGGATGCTCTACAGAGGGACTTGGATAGACTGGATGGATGGGCCAGTGTTAATGGCATGGCCTTCAACGAGGCCAAGTGAGAGGTCCTGCCCTTGGGCCACAGCGACCCCATGGATGGCTATGGTATACCCCATGGGGCAATGGGTGCAAGCTGGAACAGAGGAGGTTCCACTGCAATAGGAAGAACAACTTCTTCAGGGTGAGGGTGAGGGAACCCTGGCAGGGGCTGCCCAGGGAGGTGGTGGAGTCTCCTTCTCTGGAGACATCCCAAACCCGCCTGGAGGCGTTCTTGTGTGACCTGCTCTGGGTGTTCCTGCTCCAGCAGGGGGTTGGACTGGAGGAGCTTTTGAGGTCCCTTCCCATCCCTGAGATTCTGGGATTCTGTGATACAGTTTGTACAAACAGCCGCTCTAAGAATCCTCTTTCCCTGGCAAACAGATGAAGTATGAAGACACATGTTACAAGTGAAAAGCTACAGCTACAATCGATGTCTTTATGGCTTTTTTCTCTCTGGTTTTGCCTGTAACTCTGTGGGAAAAAAATACAAATCTTGCAAAATACTGCAGTAGCTGACAAAATCCCAGTTTGTGTGTGTTTATTTAATGCCCAGATTTTCACTGTTGAACAAACACAGGGTTTGAGAGTACCTGTTAATGGCTAGTCTGAACAGTACTGTGGTTATTGTCTTACTTACTCTGCTCTGTAAGGTGTAATTTAATATGGAGATTGTCGTAACAAATGCAGGTACCAAAGAATTATTTTTCCACCGTTTTAAAATTTTTTATTTTAAATGATAAATTTACCCGTTGAGACTGCCAACCAGTTTGCCTTTATTTGTTTTCCTTTCCAAGAGGATGCTCCAGGATTTGTCAGAGGGGGGACGGGAGCGGGGTCCTTGGTGTCGGGGTACGCGTTGTGGGGCGGGGGAATGGGCAGGGCAGCGGCACCGAACTGAAATGGACTTTACTTGAAACTTCCAGTAACATTAACCATTGCCTTTTGGTTTTGTTTTTTTCTTCTTATTCCTCCAGAGGACAAACTTGGTTGAAACAAGTGATGCAGATTTTCCTTCTGAGGACCCCAGAATGTTCCAGTTAGACGTTACCCTGAGAAGAGGGCAGAATTTAGCAGCACGTGACCGCGGAGGTGAGTGCCGGGGAACATCAGTGGCCGAGTGGTTGCTCCACCATTGGGTAAAGTTACTGAGGGTGTTGACACCACAATTAAGCTCTGGAGTCTAAGTGTGTTAATGAAACACTGCTTAGAACTAATTAAAGGTGCTCTTGCTCAAAAGCATGTGGGAAAAAGAGGTGGGGCCAGGTAAACCCCCACAGGAGTGTGAAAGTTTGGCTAATATTGACTTAACTCTTCAGCTGGCTAATGTTCCTCTTCTTCCTGGATGCCTCAAACTGGGAAAGGCGTGATGATGGATTCACTTTAAACTTGCAGATTTGTGCTGTCTTGTATTTTGGCTGTTAAAGGCTTAACTGAAACATCCTGGGGCTGCCTTTAAGGACAAAACCAGTAAAACCCCTTTACTGGTTGTGTCTAAGCTGTATGTATTGGCCAATCTGCCGATCCCATACTGGCATTTTACAGCCCTAAACATGCCTTTTTCTGTATGTTATTCCCTCAAGATATGCCTGATGTTCATTAAAAACAGGTACTCAAATCTCTTTGTTCCACGAGCTCGAGAGACTTGGCCGGTCTCTGAGTGACGGGCTGTGGCTCAGTCACATCCACCATTCATTTTATTTAGGAAAGAGCAAAACTGTGAATGTAAATGTGATTGTTTGTGTGCAAGGAAAGAAGGTAGTTGTGGGACTCTGTTTTCACGGGGTTGTCTCGTAGCTTGGAGATTTACCACCAAAGCGAGATGCCTGGGTGACCTTCCACTCCCTCTGACATTCTTTTCCTGTTCCTGGAAAAGCTCAGCCTGCTGTCTCCAGCAGCCAAGGGAGTGTTTCACCAGGCCACTGATCTTGTGGCCACTGCCAGCAATGTGTCCTTGCGGCCAAGAAGGCCAGTGATCTACTGACAGGCATCAAGAAGAGTGTGGGAATAGGTGGAGGGAAGTCATCCTGCCCCTCATCCTGCTCCTCTGCTCTGCCCTGGGGAGGCCCCATCTGGATGGAGCCCTGAGTCCAGTTCTGCATGCCCCAGTTCAAAAAGGACAGGGAACTGGTAGAGAAGGTACAGCAGAAGGCTACAGAGGTGATGAGGGACTGGAGCATCTCTCTGAGGAAGAAAGGTTGAGGGACCTGGGGCTTTTCAGCCTGGAGAGGAGCAGACGGAGAGGGGACTTCATAAACGCTAAGCGATATCTAAAGGGTGGGTGTCAGGAGGATGGGGCCAGGCTTTGTTCAGTGGTGCCCAATGACAGGACAAGAGGCAATGGGCACAAACTGGAACATAAGAAGTTCCACCTAAACATGAGGAGGAACTTCTTCCCTTTGAGGGTGGCAGAGCCCTGGCAGAGGCTGCCCAGAGTGGTGGTGGAGTCTCCGTCTCTGGGGACATTTGATCCCCCTTGACATGTTCCTGTGAGATCTGCTCTGGGTGTCCCTGCTCTGGCAGGGTGTTGAACTGGGTGGTCTCCAGAGGTCTTTTCTAAACCCTACCAGCCTGTGGTTCTGCATCAGGAAGGAGAATGTGCATTGCATCTTAGCAAAGTGCAGAAGATCCTTCGGATCACATGGGGAGTTTCCAGTACTGAGTCTTTGTTCCTTAAGGGGAAAATACAGAAACAGCCATTTGTACAGGAACCTTAAGCTAGGACCCATCCCCTTGTGTCTGAACCCCCTGGCTGTTTTCCACTGTGTTTCTGCCTGGTTTCCCTTTCTCTTAGAGGTACTTGGAGTGAGATTTTCGGAGCACCAGCAGAACTTAAATTGAGGAGACATTACAGGCGTTAGGCAGGCACTTGGTGGATTTTTTATGTCTGCTGAATGGGAAGTGCACAGAATGGGGCTTGATTTGGGGAATCAGTTTTGTCTGAATTCTCTCTTGGGTGTAATACTTGCTCTTTCTTAATTATTGTTTACGTATCCTATCGTGGTCCCAGTGGTGTTTTACTAAGAACCTTGGGATGTAAAACTCAGTTCCTGCTGCAGGTTTATGTGGGTGCAAAAAGAGATTTGGTGAGTTCATGGGGAAAAAAAAATCCACAAAAGTTGTTGTACAGAAAAGTACAGAAAACACATCTGACTCTGAAGATCTTCACTCCAAGTAATGGTGCCTGGAGGGACATTGGAGGGAAGTAACATATATGTGTGTGTCCTCCTGTTTCTCTGAGGGCATCTGCTTGTAGCCCCAGTGGAGGTGAAGCACTGAGCTCACAGGAATCATAGAATTGTCTGGGCTGGAAGGGACCTTTCAAATCATCTAGCCCAACCATCAACCCAACTCTGACAAAGAACCATCACAAAGCCATGTCTCTAAGCAGTGTTTCAACCTGTCTTTTGAATCCCTCCAGGGATGGTGACTCCACCATTGCCCTGGGCAGCCCATCCCAATGTTTGACAACCCTTTCCATGTAAAAATTCTGCCTAATATCCAACCTGAGCCTCCCCTGGTGCAACTTGAGGCCGTTTCCTCTTGTTCCATGGCCTGTGACCTGGGAGAAGAGACTGACACCCCATGGCTACCCCCTCCTTTCAGGGAGTTGGAGAAAGCAAGAAGGTCTCCCCTCAGCCTCCTCTTCTCCAGGCTGAACACCCCCAGATCCCTCAGGTGCTCCTCACTAGACTTCTCCAGACTCCTCACCAGCCTCATTGCCCTCCTCTGAGCCCACTCCAGCCCCTCAATGTCATAGACCCATGGTCTAAGCCAGAAAGTGGTTATGGGACAGTCTGTGGGTGGCACCAACTAAGAATATACGTCCCAATGGTGAATGGAGCTGCTAAGACAGATGTGTTAGATATTGAAAACAGAGCCTTGAGGATTTACCCCAAGGCTGTCTCCAGGGAGTCTTGCTCTGTAAGTCTTAACAGCACATAGCACCCTCAGAAACTTTTTTCCAGGTCCCTTATTTAAAGCCTGACAAGTGGATTTTCCCCAAGTGCTGTCAGTTTCACTCCAGAAGAATACTTGAATTCCATGGCAGAGAAGAGTTTTGTTTTAATTTTAGCTTTTTGTTCTTTCATTTTGTTTTTGAGCTGCTGTTTCACTTATCTTCTTAGAAACCTGCTGCTGAACATATTGCAGTCCTGGAATTCAAAGTTGAATTCTCGTGTCGTGAATGTTCTGCACACTTTGTCTTCCCCAAATTTATACCATAACATTCTCAGAAGGAGAGGGTGAGGATGGAAGCTATATTTATGTGGTTGGCAGTGCCAGCATTAATCACGGCTGTTGGTTGATATGTAAGTGCTGATAGTCACAACAAAAGAACAGAACATTCTTCATGACAGGACCAACATCTTGCTGTTTTCTTCTCAAATGGTTGAAAACAGTCCATTATAGCAGGTGATGTTTGTGCTTTGGTGTGTGCAGTATGGCAGAAGGAAAGAGTGGTGCTCAAAGGAGTTCAATCCAGCTGGTGGCTGGTCACAAGGGGTGTTCCTCAGGGCTCAGTGTTGGGGCCATTTCTATTTAATGTCTTTATTAATGACCTCGACAAGGACATAGAGAACACTATCAGTGAGTTTGCAGATGACACCATGTTGGGTGGGAGTGTTGATCTGCATGAGGGCAGGGAAGCTCTGC
>VZTM01021284.1:48685-77785 GCA_013400555.1 Jacana jacana
CTGTCCTTCTGGAACTGAGGGGCCCAGAACTGGACACAATACTCCAGATGGGGTCAAGGCCAGGAAGAAAAAACAAATCCATTTGTGAAAGCCTTACTGGACCCAAACGTGAGGAGTGGACTCGATGATCCCAAGGGTCTCTTCCAACCTGAATGATTGTATGATTCTATGATTCTAAGTCAAAAAGCAGGCTAGATACATGGCCAATTTGATCCCTTCTGGCTTTAAATTCTTTCTAGTCATGATTCTCTTTTTTTCTTAAACAAAATGCATGAAGATTTACCTGATCTTGCAAATGGCACCAGGACAATAGTTTTTTTTGAGCGTAAGTGAAGAGTTGGTTGGCTTTTTCATGATCACAGAATCCCAGAATCTCAGGGATTGGAAGGGACCTTGAAAGCT
Source organism: Jacana jacana (assembly GCA_013400555.1). Classification (NCBI taxonomy): domain Eukaryota; kingdom Metazoa; phylum Chordata; class Aves; order Charadriiformes; family Jacanidae; genus Jacana; species Jacana jacana. The sequence continues at coordinate 49,088 of VZTM01021284.1, forward strand.
CCTCCAGTCCAATCCCCTGCTGGAGCAGGAACACCCAGAGCAGGTCACACAGGAACGCCTCCAGGCGGGTTTGGAATGTCTCCAGAGAAGGAGACTCCACCACCTCCCTGGGCAGCCCCTGCCAGGGTTCCCTCACCCTCACCCTGAAGAAGTTTTTCCTCATATTGAAGTGGAACCTCCTCTGTTCCAGCTTGCACCCATTGCCCCTTGTCCTGTCATTGGGTGTCACTGAGAAGAGCCTGGCTCCATCCTCCTGACACTCACCCTTTACAGAGTTATCAACATTCATGAGGTCCCCCCTCAGTCTCCTCTTCTCCAAGCTCAAGAGACCCAGCTCCCTCAGCCTTTCCTCCTATGGGAGATGCTCCACTCCCTTCATCATCTTGGTAGCCCTGCCCTGGACTCTCTCCAGCAGTTCCCTGTCCTTCTGGAACTGAGGGGCCCAGAACTGGACACCATATTCCAGATGGGGTCTCACCAGGGCAGAGTAGAGGGGGAGGAGAACCTCTCTCCACCTACTGACCACCCCCCTTCTAATCCACCCCAGGATGCCATTGGCCTTCTTGGCCATGAGGGCACAGTGCTGGCTCATGGGCATCCTGCTGCCCACCAGGACCCCCAGGTCCCTTTCCCCTACGCTGCTCTCCAACAGGTGGTTTCCCAACCTATACTGGTATCTGGATGATCAGATGATGACCATTAGTGCATTTTCTGTGTGTGAAATCTTGCAGGAAGAAGCAGATGTTTATCTTTGTCTAAGGTCTTGACCTCTCCGTGTGTAATACTGTGGGATCTGTGTGTCTCTCTCCCTTGCTCTTCCTGAGATTAGAGAATCTGCCTGTGCAGAAACAGCCCTTCAGAGCCTGATGCTGGTGCTGAAACCTGCACCCAAAAATAGCCAGAAGTAACCATAAATGGTGATGTGCTTCATGCCCCCGTGCAGTGCAGAGGCTGCACTTCAATTTGATAAATCTACTGGTTCCAACAGGCAAAACTTGCATCTGTAAGGAACTGGCTGTGTAAACTGAGAATAATTGGGAGAGATGTCTGTCAAAAACCAGGAGAATTTGAAGGACTCAGATAATGCAAGAACATCCCCTGTAGACTTTGAATTTTGCCTGGAGAATGGCTGTAAACATGTGCATTGTCAGTATCAGAGGAAAAGGAAGGGCCAGTGAGATGATGAGTGACGTGAGATGGTTAAGTGACCCTTTAAAATACACCTAATTCTGTGCCATGGCACAGTGTTGAGAGCAGACCTATGTATGAGGCATTTAAAATTACTGAAAAGACATCTCATTTAAGCTTTTAGAGCTTTTAAACTTTATTTAACTGTGAATTGTGGGTTTCCCTGATGCAGGATACGTGGTTCAACAAGAGCAAGCACAGGGTTCTGCACATGGGCCAGAACAGCCCTCACTCTCCATACAGACCAGGGGATGAGGAGTTAAAAAGCAGCCCTGAGGAAAGGGACTGCTGATGGAGGAGAAGCTGGCCATGAGCAGGCAGTGGGCACTTGCAGCCCAGAAGGCCCATCACATCCTGGGCCCCATCAAAAGGTGTGTTGCCAGCAGATCCAGAGAGGGGATTCTGCCACTTTGTTCTGGTGAGACCTCACCTGGAGTGCTGTGTGTAGGGCTGGAGCCCTCAATGTAGGAAGGAGATGGACCTGATGGAGCGGGTCCAGAGCAGGGCCACGGAAATCATCATGGGGTTGGAGCACCTTTGCTCTGAGGACAGGCTGAGGGAGCTGGGGTTGTTCAGCCTGGAGAAGAGGAGGCTCCAGGGAGACCTCAGAGCAGCCTTTCAGGGACTGAAAGGGGCTACAGGAGAGCTGGGGAGGGTCTGTTTACAAAGGCCTGCAGGGACAGGACAATGAGGGACAATGGCTTCAAGCTGGAAAAGAGCAGGTTTAGACTGGACATTAGGAATAGGTTCTTTCCTCTGAGGTTGGTGGAGCACTGGGACAGGTTGCCCAGGGAGGTAGTTGAGGCCCCTTCCCTGGAGATCTTCAAGGGGAGGCTGGAGGAGGCCCTGGGCAACCTGGTCTAGTTGGGGGTGTCCCTGCTGACTGTGGGGAGGTGGGACTAGATGACCCTGGAGGTCCCTTCTGGCCTGGACCATTCTATGATCTGTGATTCTGTGATACTGAAATTCAGTCCTGAACTTGATTAAACTACAGTGTATTTATAGCATAGCTTTGCAGATTGAGAAACTCTTCATCCTTTTGGTCCGGGTAGACCCAGATTATGGAGTAATTTCTGTTTATTATGAAATATTGCTTAATCTGTTCTACAGTTGAGGCTGGTAGGAACGTGCCCGTGCTCTGTTTATCTGAAGAGGTAAGATTGAGAGGGTTATTGGCAGAAATCAACCGTTCTTACACCATCTTCCAGCTGTGGCAAGTACTCACAAGGTGATAACCAAAGGGAAACACTCTTCATACTGCAAGGGGTAGAGAGATGCCCAGTGATTTTTAAAAGGCTTTTTGGATGAGTATTCTTATGCCAGTAATTGTGAGCATTCATCAAAGTAGCTCTTCAATTATATATATAAATATAATATATATATTAAATATGTAATAATATATTTAATATATTAATTAGTATGGAATTTGAATGGTTTTTAATACAAATGAATTCAGGTATCATTAGCTTCCGGATGCAAATACTTTTTAAACTAAATATAAGCCCTAAACAGAAGGGTTTATATTTAGTTCAAACGAGAATAGGCAAGAATGTTATCTTACATGAACGTGTTTTAGAAAGGTTATATTTAAGCTCTGTCTGAGTCAAAAATACACTTAATTTTTAAGAACTCCTGGGGTTGTGGGGGTCTGGAAGAGCTCATTTTTAGATGCTGAGTTTCCTTATTAGGGAGGTCGTGAGGGTGGGAAGCTGAAATGAGAAAAGGCAGCTCGGCATGCTGGTTACCCTGGGATTCGTGTAAGTAGATGATGGAGTCCCAGCATCCGTGGCATGGAAAAAGATCTGCAGGATGTTTTATTTAAAGGTGTGCTTCGTTAGGTAGGCAGTGCTTTTTTTGTCTGTGTTTGAGTAAAGATGCCTAAGGTTTGGGAGTTATCTTTTTTTATCTCTTCTTTGTTTGTTTGTTTGTTGTTTTTTTTTTCTGCAAAGAGGTTAGCTTTGGTTGAAGAGAGTTATGGATTTAATTCTTGTTGCCAGAGGGTGCAGGTGAGTGTTGTTGCCCCGTGTGAAATGTAGATAGGGAAAAACGCTCTTTGGTTTCCTTTCTGCTCTGCCTGAGCCCTGCTGCGACGTGTGGGTGGCAGCTGAGGAAGAAGAGCTCCCTCTGTCCCCTTCCAGCCTGGCCTCCTGGCGCTTGGTAGCTCTGGCTGCCACCAAAACAGTGGCCAGATCTCACCCAAGAGTCCTGGCAGCAGTGACTCCTACCTGATGGTTATGGGGAACATTTCTCGTTAGCGATGCAGAAAAGGAAGGAGGATGGAGCAGAGAGGAGGAGCGAGGAACGGGGTTGCCCACTCTTCTAACAAGCCCCTTTGAAGAAGCTGCCAGAGTCCACTGGAAGATGGGCTCAATCTGTTGCTTTGATTCCCTCTTTTCTCAGTTTTAACCTCACTGGTGGGTCCCTCACCGTGCTTGTGCCTCTCCATAAAATCACAGAATTGTGCAGGTCGGTAAGGGACCTTTCAGATCTTCAAGTCCAACCATCAACCCAAGACTGACAAACCCACCAGTGATCTATGTCCCTCAGCACCACGTCTGCCTGGCTTTTAAATACCTGCAGGGATGGCAATGGCACCACTGCCCTGGGCAGCCTCTGCCAAGGCTTCACAACCCTTTCTGTGAAGAAATGCTTCCCGATATCCACCCAGCAGACATCAGACACTAGCTCTGTGTGCAGCACTTTTTGTCCACTCTGGCCTTCTGTTTCTGTCATAGCCAGGAATTCTTACTCACTCTAGGAAGTCCTCATTCGCTGGTGGGACTTGAAAACTTCAGAGGGAACAGCTTGTCCCCTTTGCATGGGGAGCTGAGAAAAAGCCAGTCCTTCACTTGCCACCCCATGGATCTCCTATTCTCCATTATATTCCTGTAGGCATCTGGCCTGTTGTGTTGCTCTTAACACGCTCTGGCCTTTGGGGTTTTTTCCCTCATTTCTCCATTCCCAGAGGAAGGACCCACCTGAGGAAACTGCATGGCAGCCTTCTGAGAGGGTGGGTGAATGCCCTCCCCTAAGCCTTTAGGGGGACAATCTGTTCCCATAGGAAGATGAGCTGTCAGAGGTAAATTGTGGGATTATTAAATAATTTGAGAACACACTTTACAGCCCTTCTTTGGCAGTTTTACAGTGAAAATCTCTACAAGAATTCCAAAATAACCTCAGTTGTGATGCCTCTGGAGACAGCAAGTGTTGCTGGGTGTTTCCTGGTGGCAAGGTCTTCTAGAAGCTGCCGGCGAGGCTTGGCTCTGTGCCTCCCAACACAGAAAGTGGCCTTTTTCAAACAGCACTGTCAGAAGGCTCATGGACTTTACCAGCTTCCTCACAACCCCAACGTTTAGGCATCCAAGTAAAAGATAGGTTCTTTGGAGCTGCAGAGTGCTTTCAACCAGAACCTGCATGGTGGTGGATACCTCATCCCTGGAGGGTTTCAAGGCCAGGTTGGAGGAGGCTTGGAGCCACTTGGTGTGGTGGGAGGTGTCCCTGCCCAAGGCAGGGAGTGGCACTGGATGATCTTTAAGGTCTCTTCCAACCCAAACCCACCTGTGATTCTATGATTTCCCATAGCATCATGGTGGCACAGTACATGAACATACCATTTAATCAATGCATTATGGACCATAGGTGACAACAAGCTCTTAAAGTTTCTTTTTCTGTCTTATTTTAGGGCTGCCCAAGCCCTCTTGCTTTTTCTCCACCACTTTATAGCTAGGGGAATAAGATGACTCAAAGCTTCAGCGGGGTGTTCATGACTTGTAAAGAGTTCCTTGGTGAACACCTCACTTCATCTCTATGGACTCTCACTTTTTACCGTCACTCAGAAAGGGCTGTTTCTTGTTTAATACCAATACAGGGGATACTGTCTGCTTCTTTTTCTCTTCCCATGCACCAGGGAGTTTGTGCAGCAAATGCAGTTATTTAATTGGGGATCTCAAATTATTTCCCTACCTGTCAGTTTAGCTGCCGTGGTTGTTGGAGGAACAAGTGTTGTAGGAACGTGTTCATCACTCGCTTTGATTGCAGGAGACAAGGTCTTGTGTTGGTTAAAAGGATTTTCCCTGTGCTGGGCATTAGTGCTGATGCTGCAGATGGCACAATATAGGTGTTTACTGCTCGTGTTTTTAGAGGCTGAGCTTTCATTCCTCCCTAATAGCTTTTCTTCTCAAAGAAGAAAATTATAAATACTCATAGGAGGAGAAAAAGCACGTGTGTTCCTGGATGCCCTCTCCAGGCTGCTGTAGGAATGTAGGTGTTCACCAAGGAACTCTTTACAAGTCATGAACACCTCACTCAAGCTTTGAATCATCTTATTCCCCTAGCTAAAGAGTGGTGGAGAAAAAGCCAGAGGACTTGGGCAGCCCTAAAATAAGACAGAAAAAGGTTAAGAGGTTGTTGTCACCTATGGTCCATAATGCATAAATGCACAGTATGTTGGTTAAATGCTATGGTTAGTGTACTGTGCCACCACACTGCTATGGGAAATCATAGAATCACAGGTGGGTTTGTGTTGGAAGGGCCCTGAAAGCTCCCCCAGTGCCACCCCCTGCCATCCCCTGGGCAGGGACACCTCCCACCAGACCAGGTTGCTCCAAGCCCCCTCCAGCCTGGCCTTGAACCCCTCCAGGGTTGGGGCAGCCACAGCTTCTCAGGGTAACCTGGGCCAGGCTCTCACCACCCTCACCCCAAAGAAGTTCTTCTCCACATCTCAGCTCCATCTCCCCTCTTCCAGGGTCAAACCCTTCCTTCCTCCTGTTGGCTCCCCTCCCTGATCCAGAGTCCCTCCCCATCTCTCCTGGAGCCCCTTGAGGGCCTGGGAGGGGATCTAAGAAGCAATCCCTGGAGCCTTCAAGAGAAGGCTGAACCTCCAGACTGAACCCCCTCAACTCTCCCACCCTGTCAAAATGCAGATACCTGTCTCAAAAGTTGAGTGATGTTCCTGAGTAGGCTGTTGTCATGGGAATTCATTCCAAGACTGGAAAGAGAGATTCCTTTCACCAGGTGCCCTGTTGGCCAGAGTAGACGATGTAGTACTTCAGTGGTCTCCAGTGCTCCAGCAGCCCAGACCCCTGTGAAGCCTTTTTCTGGTCCTGCAGGTGAATTGACATATCATTATTAGTGGCAACTCAGCTTGGAGCTTCCAGACCATGGTCCTCTGATGGTGCAGATGGTGGAGTCTGGTGTGTAACTCAGGGTCATTGAATGGCACCAGACACCTCTGCCTCTGGTCGTTAAAAGAGGATAGAAAGTCACACTTCTTATCATAATGTTATAAATTGAATAGCAATGTAGTAACTTGAAGTAAATTTTAAGTCAAAATTCACACAGTTTGCTTCTGTGTGTGTGTCTTTGCAGCGTAGGTTTTCCTTCCTGTGACTTTAATGAGAATCAGTTTTATCAAATGCATGAAATACACATTTCACCTTTTTTGTTTTGCCAAACACATGCAGGCTGCTGGTTTTGCTCTACCTAGATTTTTTATTATTATTATTTTTTATTTAATTTCTTACATTTTAAGATTAATCTTTTCTTTCGGTTTGCGTTTAACTTGTAATTTTCCCTGGGGGATGGGGGTGAACTTGCAGGTCTCAGTGGAGAGAAGAGGCCACGAGGGCAGCTCCCCTGTTTGCCAGCTGGACATACCCATCGAAGAGATGGCAGATTTCTGTAAAGCTGGGGGGTACAACATGCAAGAGCAGCAGTGGGCTGTGCTTTTCTTTTCCAGACAAACCAAATCAGAGTGAAACCTCTGCTTCTGCAAAAAGCTGCCCGGCCTGAAAAGCAAACGGTCTCTCCTCAAACAAGTTCAGGAAGATTTTAAACGATTCCAGGGAGATTATAATTTCAGCCCTGAGGCTTTAGGGGCAGAGCAAACTCTTGCCTTTGATTAAGGGATGTGAGTCCGTTTATATTAAAATGTATTAACTGGAATAACAATTTGAGCTGCAAGGAAAATATTTCCCATTTAAATCAATCTGACATCAGACGTGTTTAAAATGAAATATAAGTGTTTTCTTGAAATCAGGCTGTCCTGACTTATTTTTTGTCTGTTCTGTCCCCTGCCAGTATGTGTTTTTTTTATTCTCTCTCCTTCACGTGCATAATTAAGTAGGTGCTGAAATTAGTGTTTAACCAACTACGTAGCACTTGCCATGGGCAACGTTGGGGTGCAGCGCTGAGGCCCCCCTTGTTTTGTGTGTCTGTGCAGGAATTGGTCTTTCAAAAGGAAAAGAAAGCTGTGATTGTTACAAGCACTATTTTTTTAATGGGCCTTGAATAATTAAAACCTGGCTGACTTTTGAGGAGAAGAGCTGCATCCTGTGCTGTCTGTGTGAGCGCTGTGGGTTTGTAATTGGCATCTCCATTTGCAGGATGTGAGTTTTCCAGAAGTGCTTTGTATCATTTAGTGCAATTAGTGTCTTTTCCAGGTCAACCGGGTGGATAATTCTTTGCTAGGTGGATAGGAGGAATTATCTGTGGAAAAGCCTTAGTTTTTGGTGTCGATGTTGTGGTCTTTAAGGGGTTGCTGAAGACCAATGACAAGAGCTCGGCAGCTCTTGTACATGAAAATAATTACTGATTATATTTGTGAAATGAATATACAATAATTTGTACTAAGTATTTTCCCTACTTTTCAGAGTAAAAGAAGGGACAGAACAGACATGTTTTTTGACATTTCTTATTTCGGAGATGCTTCATGCTGCAGTTTGGAAATATAGAATCACAGAATCCTTCAGGTTGGCAGAGACCCTTGGGATCATGGAGACCAACCATCAGCCCCACTCTACAAAGGTCTCCATGTAAAACATGTGAAAGACCTGGAGAATAAATCTTATGAGCTGGGACTGTTTAGTTTGAGGAAGAGGAGGCTGACAGGAGGGGAGACCTCATCCCTCTCTACAACTGCTTGAAAGGGCATTGCAGAGAGGTTGGTGCTGGTCTCTTCTCACGGGCAATGAGCGATAGAANCTCAGCTGGCATGTACTTGAGGGCTCTTCCCCTGCTTTTCCCCCTACTTTGGTTGCTACTAAGAAAACCACTGGAGGCTGAGAAACTTTGTTGAAGAGGGGAACGAGCGCGGAGGGAGTCAGAGAGAAGGGGAAGGAGCTGGATGTCAGTGAGAGAGCTCTTCAGGCGATGAATCCGGAAGAAAAGTGTGTATTAATAATTAAGCTTCTCGGGAATTATGACATCAGAGCCGTGGCACATCTCTGCACATCGCTGGCGGCTCGCTTTCTTCTCAAATAATTGTAGATCAAATAAAGCAATTCCAAGACTGGAAGTTAAATGGGCAAACAATAGAAAGCCACGACAGAGGTTCAGTTATGGTTCCAAACGTGCAAAGAATGAAGAACATGCTTTTGCCTTATTTTGGCTTCTGGAAATGTGTATGTGCCACCTGATGCCTTGCAGTGATGAAAAATTCTGTTCCCCTGTATTTTTTTTGGGTGCTTGACTGCTTTGCAGATGACCCTTATTCCTGCAGCATTCCTCCTCTGTCCTATACAGCAGCAAATCATGTTTAGTGACTGTGATTTCCAGTTAATACTAATTGAAGCTTCTGTTTTTTCAGGCTGCTGGGCTGAAATAGGTCTGAGTGTGTTATTTATTGTGCATCTGGTGAATGCAAAGGAGGCTCATTGACCTTAATCATAGAATCACAGAATCCTTCACGTTGGAAGAGACCCTTGGGATCATGGAGTCCAACCATCAGCCCCACTCTACAAAGGTCTCCCCTACACCAGATCCCCCAACACCACAGCTCATCCACTCTGAAACACAGTCAGGGATGGGGACTCCACCCCCTCCCTGGGCAGCCCCTTCCAGGCTCTGACCACTCTTGCTGGGAAGAATTCTTGCCTCATGTCCAGCCTAACCCTACCCTGCTGCAGCTTGAAGCCATTCCCTCTCCTTCTATCGCTCATTGCCCGTGAGAAGAGACCAGCACCAACCTCTCTGCAATGTCCTTTCAAGCAGTTTTAGAAAGGGATGAGGTCTCCCCTCAGCTTCCTCTTCTGCAGACTAAATAGTCCCAGCTCCCTCAATTGTTCCCTGTAAGATTCCTTCTCCAGACCCTTCCCCAGCTCCATGTCCCTCCCCTGCACTCGCTCCAGCCCCTCCAGATCTCTGAATGGGTCTGTTTGATTTTTCCCCTGTGACTAAAGCCATCAGGAGAGAAGACAGATTATCTGATGTGCTCTGTTTTCCTTTCTGAAATATTCTTCTCAAGAGGGGAAAAGTTTTTGTGGGTTTTTTTTAAACTTTTTTAAAAAACTGAAGCCTGAGTTTGAATTTCAGAGCAATGAGCACAACTGTGCAAAAGCATAGGAAAAAATCCATAGCTGCTCATAGTTAGGGCTCAGTGACTCTTGTTCTTCGGCTTTCTGTTCTCTTCCAGGGGTTAAACTGGGAGTGAGCAGCAGTGGGAGAAAAATGAATGCATTTAATCACGCTGTAAACAATTTAAATCAATTAATTAGTTTGTGTAATAAATGTACTTGCTAGCTCACCATTTTTCTAAACTGTAGTTTTATTCTTCTTGCTACATGAAGCGTGAAACCGCCTCTACCTGAAGCGGCAGCTGAAAGTGCTGGTTTTCAGCACTGTTCGTCCTTATCGCGTCAGGGGTTCTTTATAGCCCGTGTTCTCTCTTTTTCAGTGTCAGATTTTGGAATTTGCCTGCAGGGTTTCAGTGTCTGGTTGCCGAATGCCAGGGTTAGATCCTCGGCTGAGGGTGTTCAGGCAGGCTGGCAGCTTGACAGTACTGCCAAAATGCCATGGAGGAACACCATAGAATCCTGCAGGTTGGCAGAGACCCTTGGGATTGTTGAGTCCAACCATCAGCCCCACTCTACAGAGTTCTCCCCTACACCAGGTCCCCCAGCACCACATCCAATAGCACATACAAAATCACTATATCACATGTAAATCATAGAATCATTCAGGTTGGAAGAGACCCTTGGGATCAACATGGAGAGTTTTGCTCCATTCCTCCTGTCTCATTCACACCAGCCGTGGGGGAGCTGTCTCAAGCTCGTTACTCGGTCTCCTGTGTCCAGGAGTGTGAGCCTTGGTTGGTTAGCAGTTCATGACATTATACTGAAGGGGCTTCCATTAAGGAAGAGAAGCCTGTTCTTTAGTCACGTTGAAAAGTCTGTTATGAAGCCTCAGGAACCAATTAAGTAAATGTATTCAGCTTGTTGGGAATGTATTTCTTTCTATCCAATACAATTCCAATTGTATTCCCAAGAAATTACTGAGCAATTACTGGCCAATTTTTCCGGCCAAACGTGCCTTTGCTCTATTTCCACTCTTCTCACACGTCTCCAGTTCCTTCCCGAGAAGCAGGTTAGCATCCCCTCGAACAAGCAGCTTGACTCTTTCTCTGCCAAAATATTGTTTAATCTTCTTTTCTCTCTGCTTGCAAGAACAAATCAATGCCTTCAACTTGCAAAGCAAAGCCCATTTTCGGAGGTGTCCTCCCGGAGACCCCGCTGCCGGGAGGAGCGATCTGTCCCCGGGGCCGGTGACATTGGTGCTGGAGAGTTTCTCTCCTGGACACCTACACCATCCTTCAGTGCCCGTTTCCTGATGTTTCCCAGGAAAAGAGAGGCTGCCACCCTGTGCCAGGAGTTTGTATTGCCTTCACACTTGGTGCTTCAGCAAGAGAGCAGCGTCTCACGGTCTGGGGTTGGAATTTTGGGGTTTTTTTGAGAAAAGGCTTAACTCACGAGCGACGGGTCAGGAAGGTGTTCCCGGCTGCTAACATGAGGCAAATGCTAGTGCAAGTTTTGGGTTCATTAAATGGTTTGGTAAGCAGGGAATGGATGAAAGGTCTGAGACTGCAATGTCTGAGATGGAGATCAGGTTTTTGCTGGCTCGGCTTGAGGCGTCTCTGAATTTCTCAGGTTTTGTGTCATGAACTTGCAATCACTGTTAACAGTCAGGTCCCGAGTAAAATGAATGTAATTTTCTCCCATTGGAAGAGCAGAAATATGTGAATTGGATTATTGAAGCTGATTTAAATTGCAGAATAGTATAATATACATAATACATTTGAATAGTATATTGAAATATCCTGGATGTGTTATTAATGGTTTAATACTACTATGAATGAGTGCACAATTACTATATTAAAATGCCATAACCTGTGTGGAAACGGCTGTTATTCTCTGCTGGCTGAGGTTGTTCAGCCTGGAGAAGAGCAGGCTGAGGGGAGACCTGCTTGCTGTCTGCAACTCCCTGAAAGGAGAGTTGTCCAGGGGGGGTCTGTCTCTTCTCCCAAGGAACAGGCCATGGGAGAAGAGGAAACGGCCTGTACTTGCAACAGGGGAGGTTCAGGTTGGAAATTAGGAAGAGTTTTTACATGGAAGGGGTTGTGAAGCTTTGGGATGGGCTGCCCAGGACAGTGGTGGAGTCACCATCCCTGGAGGGATGGGTTAGTGATGGTTCATCAGTGTTGGGTTGATGGTTGGACTAGATGGTCTGAAAGGTCCCTTCCAACCCAGACAGTTTGATGATTCTATGATTCCATGAGAATTCAGAGCATTCTATGATCAGAATTGGAACCCTGTGACATACAGCAGCGCTGGAGGTGGCTTGACACAGTTCAGCAAACTGAGAGTGAACCACATTTTAGTCCCTCCTTTTTCTCCTCCTTTTGCCCCCCCACGGGGTGAAGAAGGTGTGGCTGATCAGATGCTTTTCGTTATGTTTTTATTCTTGCCTTTTTTCATTCATACACTTTTAGGGATTTAAAGGTCTCTCTTCAAGGAATGGAAAAGGTCCCTGGAGGGTGTGGAGCTTTTAACCAAGTGGATCTAATAAGTTCCCACCTTTAAAGCAGAGACGTGTCAAAGCAACTTCATTGGTTCTAGCCTTTTGTAGGGTGGGGGGTACAAACCCCGAGGCTTTGGGAGGAATCCTGAGTGGAACTAGCATTTGACACCCCACCCCCACCCCCCTACTGAATTTACACATAAAAATGCAATCATATTAAATTATTTGACACCTGGGCCCTAAACTCTTCATTGGGTATGTATCTCACAACAGGGTTTTACATCCACTTCCCGTCTCAAGACTTTTTGAGATCTGTGAAGTCTGCAGGAGAAAATGTGATGCTTAAAGGCCAGTATCTGTGCTTCATGGTGACCGTGAGGGAAATCGGTGGGAGAGTTATGTTTTTCAGGGGAGCTACAGCTTGTGTTTCTGTTGTTGAGTTGTTGGTGTCCGTATTCAAAGCGTTCTTCATATTTCACATAATTATTTCAGATGAGTGGACTTCAACAAGGCCAAGTGCCAGGCCCTGCATTTGGGCCACAGCAACTCCATGGATGGCTACAGGCTTGGGGCAGTGTGGCTGGAGCTGCCTGGCAGAAAAGGACCTGGGGGTGCTGGGCGACAAGGGTCTGAACATGAGCCAGCAGTGTGCCCAGGTGGCCAAGAAGGCCAAGGGCATCCTGGCTTGCATCAGAAACAGTGTGACGAGCAGCAGTAGGGAGGGGATTGTCCCCCTGTGCTCAGCACTGGGGAGGCCACCCCTTGAGTCTGGTGTCCAGTTCTGGGCACCTCAGCACAAGAGAAATCTGGAGGGGCTGGAGCGAGTGCAGAGGAGGGACACGGAGCTGGGGAAGGGCCTGGAGAATAAGGCTTATGAGGATGGATTGAGGGAGTTGCGATTGTTTAGTTTGAGGAAGAGGAGGCTGAGGGGAGACCTCATCCCTCTCTACAGCTGCTTGAAAGGGCATTGCAGAGAGGTTGGTGCTGGTCTCTTCTCACGGGCAATGAGCGATAGAAGGAGAGGGAATGGCTGCAAGCTGCAGCAGGGTAGGGTTAGGCTGGACATGAGGCAAGAATTCTTCCCAGCAAGAGTGGTCAGAGCCTGGACTGGGCTGCCCAGGGAGGTGGTGGAGTCCCCATCCCTGACTGTGTTTCAGAGTGGTTGAGCTGTGGTGTTTGGGGATCTGGTGTAGGGGAGACCTTTGTAGAGTGGGGCTGATGGTTGGACTCCATGATCCCAAGGGTCTCTGCCAACCAAAATGATTCTAGGATTCTATGAGAGATCTTTGCCCGCAGAAGCATCTCCACGGGCTTGAATGATCAGGGAACAAGTTAATTGTGCCAGACTTGACCATTTTTACGCCAGTGAACTCCTGCCCCAGTGATTCCAGAAGGCAATGACCCATCATCCTGCCGCCCGACGGATCTCAGGATTTCAACCCCTGGAGTTTTTCGAGATGGATGAAGTATTTTGGGTAAAGGGCACTGACATCTTGTGGCTGCCTGGAATAGTGCAGAGGAGCTCTGGTCCCCGGGTACTTTGGAGGAGGAGCCTCTTGAGTTCTAACAAAAACGGATGGCTGCGTTTCCCGCTGGGTTTGAGCAGAAACCTGCAGAATGTGCCGGTCTTGAGAAAAGCATTAACTGCTAAAAAAAAAAAAAGAGCTTGTCTTATCGTTTTGCTGAGGCTTTATTATTTCAGTTATTACTTGTGCTAGAGTTATTGTTGATCTTAGGATGGTCAGAGACCAACCAGACTGACAGTACTGAGGCTGAGGGGTGGCTGAGGGGGCTGAGGAATATGGATCCCGTCCAATATTTTTTCATTACAATGAATTTCACCCACATCACGATGAAATCTTGCCAACTGGCATTTTAGGCAAGGTATTAGTTGGCGTTTTCTACCCAGCAATTTTCTTCTGTTTAAAGGCTTAGCTGTGTTGTTGGAACCAAAATATGCAGGAAAAGTCTTACTTCAGCCCCTCAGGGAGGTGGTGGTTTCACGAGGACCGTCGTGGGCACAACTCCTGTGCCCTGTAGCTGTGCCCCAGTGCCCACCCAGCTGCAGAAGGGCACAACTGGGAGAGACTTTGGGCCACTTCTGTCCCTCTCCTTCCACCAGGTTCACTCTCTTTCCCACAACGTCCTGTCAAGCCAACGTGCTGGGAGCTCGGGTCAGATTGTGGCAAATACCACCACAGCATGGTGTGAAACCTTCTGGCTGGGAAAAGTGGTTTTATTTTAAAGCAAAGCTGATTTTAGCAATTTGCTTTCATGCTCCCAGACCCACATGCTCATGTTCACCAGCACAGATGTGTTATCTGCATCTTGTGTGATGGGGAAGGGAAGGATGGCAGTGGACAGGTCCTCTTCACATCCCTGGGGCTTCTGCTGGGGTGACTGTCTCTGTGCTGGATGTGGAGCTGCTGTTCTGGGAGCTGGCTGTGATTTATCTCTCAGTCTTGTCATGCCTTTCTCTGCTCCATCAGGTTTTTGCTTGCTGCCCTTTGTCTCCTCACTGGGTGTCTTGAGAAGAGGATACAGGTGTGCTCTTGGGTGGCTGCTAATCTCTGTGTCCCCAGCAAATGCCACCCCAGGGCGTCCTCCTTCCACCAGTTGCTCCTTCCAGCATTTCCACATCCCATCCATTCTCTGCCATGATTTAACATGTCTCTTTCAATTCCCCTCAGGGTTGTCTTTGTGGTCATCATTAATCTTTGTTCACTTCTTATCAGGGCCTTAGACCCGTGCTGTCCTGCAGGGAGGTGATTGCTGCAGGAAGCACATGAACTTTGGGGACTGACCTTAGGGTTGATTTGTTCATCGTGAGCGTTGTAGGAAGCCTGTCTTTGTGGAAGAGTGAAGCCTTCACACCATGAGTTCAATGAAAGACCTGGGAGTCCTGGTGGCTGACAGGATGCCCAGGAGCCAGTATTGGGCTTTTGTGTCCAAGAAAACCAATGGCATCATGGGGGCATCAAGAAGAGTGACCAGCAGATGGAGGGAGGTCATCTTCCCCCTCTGTTCTGCCCCAGGGGAGCCCCGTCTGGGGTACTGGGTCCTGTTTGGGGCTCCCCAGTTCCAGGACATGGAACTGCTGGAGAGGGGACAGCAGAGGACCACAAAGATGATGAGGGGCCTGTAGTGTCTCTCATAGGAGGAAAGACTGAGGAACTTGGGTCTTTATAGTCTGGAGAAGAGAAAGCTGAGGGGGGATCTGATCAGCACCCGTAAATACTTCAAGGGGGGGATGCCAGGAGGGTGGGATCAATCTTTTTTCAGTGGTGCCCAGGGACAGGACAAGAGGGAACGGGCACAAACTGGAACATAAGAAGTTCCATCTCAACATGAGGGGGAACTTCTTTGCTGTGAGAGTGTCAGAGCCCTGGCAGAGGCTGCCCAGAGAGGTGGGGGAGCCTCCATCTCTGGAGACATTCAAGCTTGCCTGGACACGTTCCTGTGGGACCTGCTCTGGGTGGACCTGCTCTGGCAGGGGGTTGGACTGGGTGATCTCCAGAGCTCCCTGCCAACCCCAGAGCATTTGGTAATTCTAAGGAGTGTTATACTAGCAGCGTCCGTGGAACCTGTGCCTTTTCAAAGGCATTAGATAATTGGATTAATATTTTACAGAAACAATTTGATAATGTAATTGTTGTGATTGCATTAAGTCTACGTCCTGGTGCTAATGAAGATGTAATTGTGTTAACTGAGAAGGACACTGCAGTCGCTGGTGCCACGTCTGTGACTTCCAGTATGGATTGCAAAGGGCTGAAAGCGGTGAAGCACACGTTGGATGCTAGAGTCACCCTCTCACAAACACTGCAGAAAGCAACCAGCTGCTAAAATGAGAAATTCCATCCTCAGCTGCAGTTTCTAGTTTAATTATCAGTAGAAACCGCGTTCAGTTCTGTTTATAAAGTAATCTGGTCTCTGTTCTCTTACTGTATGAAAAGGGGATCATTCCCAGTGTGTGTGTGTCTTTAACAGGGACCAGTGATCCCTACGTCAAGTTCAAGCTCGGGGGAAAAGAAGTGTTCAGAAGCAAGACGATACACAAGAATCTCAATCCTGTGTGGGAAGAGAAGGTTTGCATCGTCATAGATAACACGAGGGAGCCCCTGTACATAAAGGTGAGACACTGCCCTACCTGCTTCTCTCCAACTACAGCAGAAAAGTTACTGAAATCATTTGTATGTTGTAATTTTTGTATGCTGGAAAATGTGTCGTGCGTTCCCCAAGTCTATGGAGAGGTGACAGTTATTTAAATTACATCTGTGTGATGATGACATCGCCATTCCTCCCCGTTCCCTGCATCGAAAAGATAAAATACAGGCATTTTTGTTTATTTCAGGCCATAATTGTTCTGCATTTCCTTAGTGTGATCTTAGGAGAAGGACAAACTAAACCGTGTTTCATGAGGGTGGCACCCCTTTCAGTTACAGAAATATCATTGCCTAATCCTGATACACACCATAAATTATCCCATTTAAAGCAACTCTTGGCTGAGGCTAATTTGAGAATTTGTGTCCAATTTTGCTAGGTTTTGATGGGTTTTATTTCTAATTTGTACTTGAACAGAGAGAGTTTGCTTATATGTTTCATAATGCTTTATGCTCTTGTTTTATTTACCTGTAAACCTGCTTAGCATGTCCCAGGTGAGGGATGGTTTTGTCCTGCAGCAGGGTAGGGTTAGGCTGGACATGAAGAAAAAGTTTTTCCCAGAGAGAGTGGTCAGTCAGTGGAATCAGCTGCCCAGGGAGGGGGTGGAGTCCCCATCCCTGACTGTGTTTCAGAGTAGATTGGATGTGGTGTTGAGGGATCTGGTGTAGGGGAGAACTTGTAGAGTGGGGCTGATGGTTGGACTCGATGATCCCAAGGGTCTCTTCCAACCTAAATGATTCTGTGATTCTATGATATTCATTTTCCCATTTTTTGGTTTTGTGATTTTGTGTCACAAATTTTCCTTGTTGCCATCCACCCGTTTGTTTGGTTTCTTTTCCTCCAAAAGGCATCCCCAGTCTGTTTGTGACTCTTCCTTCTGACTTGGGAAGGCATAATCCATCTTTAGTCATGGATACCATTCCACACAGAGCCCACAGGTTCCTGACTGCACGTCTCTAAATTTGTCCAGATGCTGTTCTTTTTTAGGTAGCAAGGTCACCAGCAGTGTCCTTAGGGTGGAGTGGTAAATGTCACCCTTTCCTTACACACAGCCACTAACTTCTCATGATAGATGGTAGTACTTCTGAGGCCTAGAAACTTAACCTTCAAACCCCACAATATTATCACTTCTAATAGTGATGCAAGTGCTGAGAAATCCCACTTTTCACAACCCCATCCCACCCTCCCACCGGTATTTCTCAGAGTTGATCTGGGTATCAGTGAATGTGTGGGAAATCAATGATTCTGCTTAACTTCAGTTATTCTTTCAGTCTTTATTCTTTTAATGCCTATGTTTATAAAAATGCTTTATTTATATATATATATATTTTTATAAAATTGATATTGCTCATAGATGTGATCCAGGAGTAGTAAAATACCCCTGTGCCTGTATATCAAGCATTCTGACTTTTAAAATAATCCGTTTCAAACACATTTTGAGGCCAGAAAAATGGAGGTTACTTTCCAACAGCCCTGGTTTGATGTGAGAAACATGTGGCTCAGCTCTGGAAAAAGAGATGCAAGAACCATTCATAAAGCACAAAAATACACCCCCCCCAAGTAAAAATTATAAATATTTCCAGTACTGAAAAAGGCAATCTGTCTCTTGTGCATCTTAGGTCTTTGACTACGACTTTGGACTTCAGGATGACTTTATTGGTTCAGCATTTTTGGATCTGGCTTCGTTGGAATTAAACAGGTATGGCAGCAACAGGCCCATGGAGTAACTCGTAAAGGCTGGGGGCTGATAGGGGGTTTGTGGGATTGCAGGTACAACGTTATGGGGGAAAGTAATTCCAGAAACACGACCTACATAAAACTCACTGAGCAAAACCACTTATGTTTAGGGAACTACTGTAATACGAATGTTAATAATACATTAATGGATCATGCTCAACGTTTATGGGGAGGTTAGTTTTATAACCACTTCAGTCTTGTTTTCATGTTGCCTTCATTGGCGACATTACCACCTGCTGGGTAACCTCTTTTCCTCCTGCTTTTTAATCCATTCGTGTCACAGTTCTTCAGTACCTGTAAGTACTTAACACATAGTGACAGTATTTAGTATTTATTTATGAGTCTTTGGACTGCTGTGCTTAAAAGTAGAAATAGAGTAAGTTTATTACACCGTTTTCGAGTAGACTGACGCAAAGGCAGAGGCCTGCAGTTCTCCTGATTCAGAGTTTTCATTATCTGAGGGGCTGGAATCAAAATAAATGTATGTATTTTTTGTCTCCTAGGCAAACAGATGTTACCCTGAGTCTGAAGGATTCTCACTACCCTGACCATGACCTGGGCAGTATATTGTTATCCGTCCTGCTGGCTCCTCGGGAGGAACAGCGAGAAGCGGTAATTGTGCATATTCCCAGATGTCTTACGGCTCTGTCGACCGTTCTAGGGTTGGAAGACTTACAGTGCAAGAGTAAACCACGTGTTCTGAGATACATTTGATCCTTTTCTGATGCTTAAAATAACACTGGGCAGCGTTTCTGGTGTAAGGGCAGCGTGTTTTGTGTGCCCTGGGTCCTCCCCTGAGGCAGTACGGAGGGATCCACACGGAACAGGGATGCTCAGCGCTTTCAGATAAAGTCGTTTGCAGGAGAGTGGTGATCCAAGGTGGAAAAATACCTGTAAAACACTGCTGAGGAATTTTGCACCTAGTGCTGCCAGCTCTAGATAAGAACATTTGAGTCCTATTCCAGACTGAAAACAAGGAAACTTTGAGCAAGGTATTATTTCTGCTGTTGGGCATCTAGTGATGAAGGATGATTTGATATTTTCCAATTTGATGACCAGAATTCCATTGCAAATTTTTTTGTGGCTTTGTAGGTGTTTGTTTTAACTCCTTCATCAGTCTGAGTTCTCTGAGCTGCTTAGTTGTAAGTGAAAGTAGTTTCCAGTTTTATAGGTCCTGTGAGTTGGGCCAAATTCTGCTGCTAGTTGGATGTGTTTTATGGGCTTTTTTGTCAGCTGAGTTTTCAGTTGATCAGTAGAACTGCGAATGGGGCAGCAGAGAGAGAGATGCCATCTTGCTCAGAGGTTGTAAAATAATGTAGACACAAGAGAGGCCAAGAAAAAATATTAACCTGATGAAGTTTTCCATGGACATGGTCAACTTTATGGTTGCTGTAAGGCGGAAGGTGTTTCTCTAGGGTGCAGGGGGACCCATCACCCTGCTGCATCCGTGAGGAATGTTGGCAGAGGGTGTGGTGGTTGTGACCAACCAGAGAGATGATGGCTCCTCCCTGCTCCCCCTCTAAGAAAAAGAGAGGAAGGGATTAAGGCGATTTAGGAGATAAAAAAAAAGCTAAACCACTTTAATGAAAGTATAAATGATAATAATGTAATAAATAATAAAAAGAAAATTATTTTAAAAAGTTAAAAAGAAATATGCAGTACATAAAAAACTGCATCAAGCTCCCAGGGGGAGGATCACGTCCCCATAAGGCACAGGGAAAATTCCCAGCCTGGACTGCGTGACCAACAGGAGCTGGGTTCCAGCTCTGGAGTCAGGAACGCTGGGATGGGGGTCAAAGGCAGACGGACAGACAGGGTCCTCCTGGGACGTCGGCCATGGAAGGAAGAGGGTTGACCCTTTGATCCCTCAGCTTTTACACTGAGCACGATGGGGATGGGATGGAATCCCCCCGTGGGTCAGTTTGGGGTCCCCTGTCCTGTCCCCTCCTCCCCACAGGGGTGACCCCTGGAGGCTTTTCCGCTTCCAACCCTCCAAGG
The DNA here is from genome assembly GCA_013400555.1 of Jacana jacana. Taxonomy (NCBI): domain Eukaryota; kingdom Metazoa; phylum Chordata; class Aves; order Charadriiformes; family Jacanidae; genus Jacana; species Jacana jacana. The sequence goes on from VZTM01021284.1 coordinate 68,963, forward strand.
GGGCAAACCCCGCCATTCCCTGCCCTTGGCTGTTCCAGCCATGAGTACAAGCCAGGGCCTCTCTGCACCATCCCTGGGGTGACCAGGGCTGAGCACCCTGAGAGGGGACAGTTTCTGACCAACCTGCTCGTCATTCCAGAGTTTGGTCACTTAGAAGAGGCACAGATAAAAGGGTAAAATTGTAAAACAGGAAGTTAGTTTGTTTTACCTCAAACCAGGAAAGAGGGTAATACTGTCCTTTTTCCACTTTTCTCCTATCTGTTGTTAAATACCATGATAAGTCAGTTATTGGAAGTGAGTGTTTGGTATTTGGTGTGACAGAGACGTAGGGTCTGGAAAATATGTTTTTCATCTCTTAATTTTCTAGAGGATGTTCTGTTAGAACTTAATCAAAATAATGGAAATGGGTAGTAATGAGGAGGAAGTTTATTTAAACAGAGCATTTGTCTTTCTTTAGATGATAAGTTAGCCAAGAAGGCCAAGGGCATCCTGGCTTGCATAAACAATAGTGTGACCAGCAGCAGTAGGGAGGTGATTGTCCCCCTGTGCTCAGCACTGGGGAGGGCACCCCTTGAGTCTGGTGTCCAGTTCTGGGCACCTCAGCACAAGAGAGATCTGGAGGGGCTGGAGCGAGTGCAGAGGAGGGACACGGAGCTGGGGAAGGGCCTGGAGAAGAAATCTCCTGAAGGAGCTGGGGTTTTTGAGTGTGAGGAAGAGGAGTCTGAGGGGAGACCTCATCCCTCTCTACAACTGCTTGAAAGGGCATTGCAGAGAGGTTGGTGCTGGTCTCTTCTCACGGGCAATGAGCGATAGAAGGAGAGGGAATGGCTGCAAGCTGCAGCAGGGTAGGGTTAGGCTGGACATGAGGAAAAAGTTTTTCCCAGCAAGAGTGGTCAGAGCCTGGACTGGGCTGCCCAGGGAGGTGGTGGAGTCCCCATCCCTGACTGTGTTTCAGAGTAGATTGGATGTGGTGTTGAGGGATCTGGTGTAGGGGAGAACTTGTAGAGTGGGGCTGATGGTTGGACTGGATGATCCCAAGGGTCTCTTCCAACCTAAATGATTCCATGTTTCTAAGTTTGTCCAGAGAACTCAGAATGCTATCCTGCAAATTTGCACCACGAAATTTTTATTGAAAAAAGTGTTCATTCCAGGATTATTTATTTTTTTTCGGGGTGTGTTTGGGTAAGAACAGCATTTCTGAGTCGGCTGGCAATAGCCCTGTTTTTCCATCTGGCTGTGGCCGTGTCCTGCCATAACCCTAAACCCCACAGCAGGGCAATACTCAGTTGTAATGCAGGAATCTGTTTTGCATGCACCACGTCAGTTTCCCTTTTTTGGAAAGTTTCCTTTTTTAGAGTAGCTGCTACGCTGCCCAGGGAGGGTTATCAGCTGTAATACCAGGAGTGCTCCAGAAAATGAGAAAATCAAATTAAGACACAGCAGTGGAACCTGCCTTCCTTGATGGGTGCTCAGTGAATTAGCCCCTGCACATCAGCACTAATGGACTCGCTGGGTAACAACTTCTTTTCATACCCCAGAGGCTGGTTGTGATTGGAGGAGGAAGTGGGTTGGTGTGGTTACACACTTCACCCTGAGCTTCCTGGTTAGTGTGCTCATCCTTTTAATTCAGCTCAAGTGACCAGTTTTTGGTTCCCTTTCACACTGTCCCGCGGGGCTTCATTCTGAAAATGCCCAAAGCTCAGATTTAGGTTCAGCAGCTTTGTATTTGCCTTTCAGAAACCTGTCTTCCCAAGAGGCAGAGCTCAGAGGGGTTTCTTAACACAGTTGCAGTAAAATCAGAGGGTTTGTCTTGCAGTGCAGGGAAGATGACCCACAAAATTAAAGCTGAATTGCTGTTTATGAAGGTATTAGGGGGTTAATAACTCAAGGCACAGTTACCTTTTGTTCAGTTACCAGGTACATTTATTTATTTATTTATTTATTTATTATCCATCAGATTTTATTTATTCTCTGAGGAGTAGGTATATTACAAAATGTATCACTGCAATTAAGCTGTCATCCCTGGTTATTTTTAAAAAGGTCTTGCAATAATGAGGATAATTTTTACTGGATTTGTTATGCCTGAGATCAATAAATTTTCAAGTGTTATGGTAGAGGGTCGAAGCTAATTCTCATCCAGGCTGGAAGTGTGCACAGTAATAAAGCAGTAATTAACCCAACCCCTGCATTCCCAGTCTGTGCAGTGTGTGGTGTGAATGGTGACAGCTTTCCTTCCACTCGGCCATCCCTACAAAGGTAACAATTCAAATACTGTAGTTCAAGTGTTTAGTTAAAAAACCTGTGAGCACCTTTAAATGCTCCTTAGTGAGTGCTGCACAGAAGATGTAGAAACACTGTCTCTGCACATCACACGTGGGTTTTTCCCTGACTGCAAATTTTCCTAAATCCTCCTGGTTTGATAACCCTGTATGGCCTGCATTTCAGAAACACGTTTTCTTCTCAAAAAGTTTAAATGAGTTTGGGTGCCAGCTCTGAATCACTTGCAGGTGCTGCCAGGTGTGAATGGTGTAAAACAGTTAAATAGTCAGGCTGAAGAATATGGAAATCCACTGCTAAATGTCAGGTACTTTGATAACAAATGCTTATTAAGGCCATTGGGGAAATAAAAGGTGGAATGGCTTTAGTGACAGAAGCATCAGCTTTGCCAGGTAGCTGTAGAGGCAGCGTTGTGCCTGCTCCAGTGTTTTGGGCAGCTCTACACTCTTCACCCAAACCCAGGCCCCTTGGACAAGACTTGCTCTTGGTGGCAGTGTCGTTGGGTAAGGGTTTTGTAGAGAACTCATAGAGAACCCTAGGATGGTCTGGGTTGGAAAGGGACCTTTCAGATCATGGAGTCCATCCATCAGCCCAACACTGACAGACTTCCCAAGGAGACCTGAGCCATCTGAGGACGTTTTGGGGGCCGTGCATTGAGGTGCAGATGAAGGGAAAGCACCCTTTGGAGGTGCATTTCCATAGCTTGAGGGCAGGTCTCATGGTAGAGCGTTTTGGTGGCACAGCACAGGAAGGCTGCTGTTTCTTACAGCTAGATGCATCCAGTCACACAGCCTAAGAAATAGCCAATATTGGAGCATTCAGAGGAGGAGAGTGAAGTTTGAAGTGAAATGGTACAAAATTGGGGGCCTTGCTGCATTTTGCCCCCCCCCCGTCTGTGAGAGGGGCGTTATTACAAATGGCTTAAAAAGCAAGAAATCGGTTTGGAAGAGTAATGGTTTATTGTGCTTTGGGTGGGACTATCTCTTGTGAAGCTCTGAGGTGTGCAAGGTGTGAGAGAGGTTTGGTGCACACAGGAGCATCCTCTTTCTTACCTCTCTGAAAGAAATGCTGCTGGAATGTAGATTTTTTTCCCCATATTCAGTCAGATGGGATGTTCTGGAGAATTTACAGGTGGAAGGTCCCGTTCCCTAGAACCAAAAGCTGGTTATGTCTTTGGGTTTGGATATCCATGAAGGATAGGAAGATATCCCCATTTTTGTGTAACTGCATGTAAAATTATGTAACAGAGGAGGAGAGGGGAGTGTTTGCATTTGAGTCCTGATGGAGTCTTGGGTACTTTACCGTGTGTGGTTTTCCAGTAGAAGAGCTTTGGATGTGATTTCAACACCAGTTTCATAAACGAGCAATCTGTGTGACCTCTGTAGTGTGTTTTCTGGGAAGAAAATGCAGAGATAGCCACTGGTTCTGGCTCAGGATTAATGTGGGCAGGTGGACAACTCATAATTTTTAGCAAATACTGTATTTAAGCATCCTTGCCGTTTGCAACCTGGTGCTTGTTCTAACAGCATAAAAATGTGAACTTTTTAAAGTCAGAATGTTGTAACTCTCCATTCAGACCACGTGCCTGAGTAGGAGTCCTGTTCCTTTGAGTTCTGACAAAGGAAGGCCAACCCGATTTGTCCCGATTTTCGAAGAGTCATAAACTGTGAATCAAAGTTGATGAATGAACTATTCTTCTATAACGTTGAAGGTCTTTAGTATCTGTGAAAAGCATAATCCACCTCCAGCCTAACACACTGAAACCCTTCAGGCACTAGTCCCAGCAGTTGGTTTGCCTTTGCTCTGTGCTGCTAACGACCCTTGTTCCGTACAGTAATGCTGCATTTTCAGTGATTGTGCCTTGAGAGGAGAGGTGTCTTGGGTAACTAGTGGATACTGAGAAGACCTGGAGTAAATAACTGCAGGGAAAGGTATGCTTATATAAAGATGGTGAAACCTGTGAGCTCTGAAGAACTTGAATCTTCCAAAAAAACAATGTTTGTGATGGACGTTCTGTACTTCTCACCCATTTCTCCCTCAGATGACAGCTCTAAAAGAAGTCAGAGCTCTCCCTGGCTTGATGCTTTTCCCCAGCCCTGCTCTGGTGGTGCTTGTTTTGTCCTGTTACCCTCTCCCCCCGCAGCCCTGCCGTGCCCCTGCATGTCTGTGTGCCGCCTCCAGCCCCACGCGTGGCCCTTGAAAAGTGCTGGTGACGCCTGCAGGTCCTCTCGGGTCTGCCATACCGGCTGCCCTGGCACATGTGAGGATTCTCCTGGCTCTACTTTTGGGCTGGATGCACAGATTTTCCTCCCTGGCTGCACAGCCGTGGGTTGGTCAGAGCTGCACCTCTCCCATCCCTCCCCGGGCCACGCTGGGCTACCGGAAGCCAGGAATTTGGGAGCCAGGTGGAGAGCGGTCGCCTTGGGGCCAGCAGAGACCAGGGGCTCCTGTTCCACCACTGCCAGTGGCCAGAGAAAATGGGAAAAAGGAGGAGACATGCGAGTGCTACTCAGATGCTGTTATTTGACCAGAGTAGAATGCGCAGAATTGGGTTTTTCTTCCTGAAATGATTCGTCCCAGGTCATGCTTTGTACATTTTGCTTCACGTGGAAATATCAGCAACATTAATATGCTGCCAATTTGCTTGCCCTCTTAATTTTTTAATTATTACTTTTATTTTTAATTTGCCAGAGGGAAAATAACAACTTAGGGGAAGAAAAATGCTAGGAAAAGGAATGGCAGAGGTGGGGTCAGGGCAGGGAACATTTTCGGATGGAATCATTCCCTGTAAATCACCCAATAATATAACCTGCCCTGTGCTTTTTTATTGGCTTCTTATTTTTGGTTGGCTTCTGAGGAGGGTGGTGAGGGCTTCAGCTTGTCCTGCCCCAGCTGGTGGTGATGTGGAGCTGAAACAACACCTGGTGAGCCGTTAAGTTGGGCTGTGGCTCCTCATCCTCCTCCTTGCTCACAGCCTGCTCCGAAGCCCCATGGAGTGGAGATCCTGCCCTGACTTGTAGCTGTGTCAGAGGCAGCAGTGAGGAGGAGGAAGAGGAGGAGGAGCTCGGAGGTCTTCTCCAGGAACTGCTGCTGCCTCAAGCTGCTTAATTCCTGTGTGCCTCTCCCGTAGGGACGAGATAAAGGGCTTTCTCCACCTTCACAAAACCTTTAGTGTCCGTGTCTATTTTCCAAAGCCACAGTGGTCCAGTGATCGTTAACAGACCTCGGGGTCGTCGCCTTTAACTGCCCAGAGCAACTTAAAAACTATTTTCCTCAGTCTTTTTCTTTCTCCCCCAAAACCGTGCCTGTTTGAAAAGTTTCCGGATCTTTCGAAAATTTGCTCACGTTTTACTTTTCTCCCCTTTCCCTGTGTCATACTTTTATTTCTCAGCCAGGAGAGTGTTTGCCTTTCAAAGTTCATTTTATTTTGGCTGAAAAAGGAAGTGGCTTTGCAAGAATTGATAGAAAGACAGGAAGTTTTGTTTTTATGGCACAGTTTCAATAGAAATTAACGTCCTCTCATTTCTTCTTGCTCAACGTCCGCCGGGGGCTGCTCAACGCTACCGAATTTTAGACATCAATTTCTGTGTGTTTCCTCAGATATTTTTATCCGTGGACAATTTAATCTGTTTACATCTTGACCAGTGCATCTCTACCGCTTAATGATCAAGAGTCTGTGCCTGTGGGTGTCAGAGCGTTGGCTTGGGCAGTGCCCAGCATTTACAGATCATTCAGGGGACGGGACAGGGCTGCTGAATTTGGGGTTGGTTTGGTTTTTTTGGAGAGAAAAGATAGGAATCTTATTCTATCCCGTGTGTGCAGTTAACAATCAAAAGAGCTGTTTTCACTGCCGTGACACTAATTATCAGTGGTAATAACCCTAAAGACTTTGTAACAGAAGTAAGTGTGTTGCTCAGGATGTCTCTTAGGGGGCTCCACCTGCAAGCTAAGCAGCTGATTTCCAAAAAAATTGGAAGTACACTGGTATTAGAAGAACTATCGTTCAAGCATCAGTCAAAATCGAAGTAGTCACTATTGGTAACAGCACCTTATTTTTTCCATTTGCTTATCCAGTTCTTGGGGGTTTCTTTTTTTCTTTTCCTTTTCCTTTTTCTTTTCCTTTTCCTTTTTCTTTTTCTTTTCCTTTTCCTTTTCCTTTTCCTTTTTCTTTTCCTTTTNCTCTTCGATGTAATGCTTCATCTCTGGAAGTGAGAGGTTCGTACCACCCAGGGAAGCCTGTATGTCAGCCCCGTGTAGGTGTCGCTGGCTGCTTCGGTTCTGGCGCAGGTTGAACGCGGATGGTCCCGTTGGAGACAGCTGGCCTCCTTGTCTGTATTGCAGAGAAAAGGTAATTAAAATGCTCTATTTTATTTTCAGACAATGCTAATGAGGAAGAGTTGGAAAAGATCAAGTAAGGTAACTTGTAGCATGTGGTCGTCTGGCTTTATTTTTGTTGTTGTTTTGGTTTGGTTTTTTGGTTGTTTTGCATCAGTTTGTTGGGTTTTTTTTAGAACGACAATATTTTACCAAACGTGCCATCTAGGGCCAGAAACTTGTGGCGCAGGGTTTGTTCTCCTTCAAACTGTGTTGTAATGACATTGTTTTGTGTTTCATCAAATCAAACTCATGAAGCAGTTGAGCTTTTGGTGCCATCATGAAACCTCTCAGCTTTGCTGTAGCGCTAAAGCCTGTCTCGAAGTTGTCTAGCAAGTGGCAAACGTGTCCTGATGCTTTTTCTCAAACCTTTCATTTCTCATGTATGAAGACTTTCCTTAAAGCTCACTTGTTACTAAAGAATCCTTACTGAAGGGTAACTTTTCCTTTTCCTGGAGCAGACTTTTCCTGTGGGGGAGTTTCCAGGGTGATGCTTCTCAAAGAGAAAGTCCCTTGGTGGCCGGAGGTGCCCCAGGGCAGTGGCAGCCAGGTGTCCCATCAGCAGAGTGATCACAAATCCTTTTTGGTCTCCACTTTATACTGCCTTTTAGATGCCTTTTCAGGCAAATTCAGTGCCTGGCTTTTCTCCTTTGAGGGGTCACGTGAGTGGCAAAAAGGAGCAATGTGCACTCTTTTCCTCCTGGGAAAGACCTGGACTTCTACTGTAGTAGAATAAATTCATTTTTTACCTGTTTCTTGTATGTTTCTCTGAAAAGATAAAGAAAATGGTATCGTTTCTCAGCAGTTTTCTGACCATCCTTAGCCAGTGCTACATAAACAACTGCCTCTGAGTCTTCAGCCTCCTTATTATTTATGTAATTAAAAATGGCATTAAAATTTCCCAAGGTCTTGAGCTGCTTTCGTAGATCTGGGCTGGTTTTTGAGAGATCTCATGGGAAGGTGCTAAAGTGAGGAAAAACAGATTAGCTGTATGGGGTCATTTTGATTACTTTGTACAGGGATTTACTTTTCTGGCCCAACACCACACAAATTTAAATAGAGGTTTAATAATAAATGGCGTTGTATATACCGCTCACTGGCACAAGCTTACCTGGCATTTTTAACCTTAAAAAAAAAAAAAGAGCAGAGTTCCTAATTATGGGGTTGCCTATGGGTTTTTCACACAGTTAACATCTGTGTTACGGGGTAGTTCTCAATCTCTGCCGCCTTCTTGAAATTTTGAATACTCGGTGAAGGGGTAAAGTGTAGTATTTTGGTTCTCAAAAGGTTCCTCTCACTTGTCCTGAAGCACCTGAGGGGCTCAGAGTCCTGAGGAGCTGATGAGGAGCTGTGAGGATGAGGAAGGACACGGCTGGTTTGCATTGTGCAGGTGAACTCCTGATGTGCTGAACGTATTGGGGTGACAGTTTGTAAAACTACTGGTTTTACCAGGGCTTTCCCAAACTTCAAGTTTCTAATCAGCACAACAGAGAGCTTCAATAATGCTGAAAGGAAGGGCTTAATGGGATGGTTGGGAACTCTTCCCAGATGTTCAAAGTAATTATTTATCCATAATCCCCTTTGTTATAGCCATTTGACAACATTCCAGTAGTCTTTTGGAAAGGGGCCTATCAAAAAATTGGGCAAATAGGGAGTTTGCTGATGACACCAAACTGGGAGGAGTGGCTGACAGGCCAGCAGGCCGTGCTGGCATCCAGCGAGACCTGGACAGGCTGGGGAGTTTGGTGGGGAGAAATTGAATGAAACAGAACAAGGACAAGTGTAGAGTCTGGCATCTGGGCAAGAACAACCCCAGGGACCAGCATAGGCTGGGAAATGACCTGTTGGAGAGCAGCACAGGGGAAAGGGAGCTGGGGATCCTGGTGGGCAGCAGGATGCCCATGAGCCAGCACTGTGCCCTCATGGCCAAGAAGGCCAAGGGCATCCTGGGGTGTATCAGAAGTGGGGTGGTCAGTAGGTGGAGAGAGGTTCTCCTNCTGGGTGTTCCTGCTCCAGCAGGGGATTGGACTGGAGGAGCTTTCAAGGTCCCTTCCAATCCCTGAGATTCGGGGATTCTGTGTCTTGTGCTCCTGAGATGAGAGCTGAGAGAAAAACCAGAATATTGAAAATGTTTTTGCAAGATATCATTATAAAATTTCCCAAAACTGCTTT